>JARHVA010001538.1:2740000-2880000 GCA_037957365.1 Torreya grandis | reverse complement strand
TATAAACCTCTATAGGCGTAGGTAATATATATTAAATAATGTAATATAATATTATATATTATATAATATATATTTAAATATATTTTACTAAAATATAATATATAATATTGATTTATAAACTATATTAACATATATATTATATAATATTTATATAATAAATAGTATTATATATATTTATATATAGACACACACATACATATATACATATACATACATGCATACATGTATGTATGTATATATTAGTAAGAGGGGTTATGTAAAGGAAAAGAGTGCAAATCAAAAATTAAACGTAGTTACTCCAAATCCATGAAAATGTAAAAATAAGTTCATCTAAAGTAATTATAGGGGTAGACCTATCAGGATCTAAATCACCATGTTATTCTTTAGTCTATGATGGATTGCATTCTTCATGTAAAGAGATATCCTATTAGCACAATATCTATGTCAAAATTACAATTCCCTTGGTTTCAATCAGGGGGCATCTATATTTGATGGATAAGGAGCTCAATTATGGTTGATCAAGTTTTGTGTTGGTGATTACAATGGAAAAATTGTTCTTAATATAATGGTGCTAAAAAAATTAGAAGCAACCAAGATAAATTTAGGGTTTAAAAATTGGATAAAAATTCGAAATGGACATATATGTTGTAAGACACCATATATTCCATGTATGCCTACTAATACTAGTGATGATGCACTCTCAAATATACCACCACCACTTGTATCTCCTAAAGATACTATTAATGTTACATCATCAAAAAATGTGGATGAAACTCCTCTTATTATGCAAGAGCTTATTATTTCTAAATCATTACCATTGGTTTTAAAGTTTCATGATGATAATTTTACTTCTATTTCTATATTTGAACTTATATAATTTTCATTTTATGGTCTTGTAGTGGAATATTGAACATATTATAATTTTGATGATCCCTTGGATGTGATCCAAAACTCATGGTATAAGACCCATTAAGTGTAATTTGTTGAGACTTGTACAAGTCTTGAAGCTTATATATCAAGGAAAAGTATTTCTTATTGAAATGTCTATGGACATGTTTCAAATCATAATATGCATTCTCATCATATCCCAAAGAAGAGGTTTATTCATATCAATTGTTAGGAACCCAAGGAAGCACCACTGATTACCATATACAAGCAACTGAATATACGGAATTAACCAGAGCAATAAGTAACTAGAATAAAAAACAACACAAAATATGAGAGACAATACCCAATTGTATTAATACTCTTCCAGAAGGAAATACAACAAAGAAGATTGCCACAATTCTTCTTCCTTACACACCTCTAGGGCTCCCACACCTCTAGGGCATAAATAGTAAATCTCTTTAAGAGCTCACTCTTTCTTACAATCCCAACACACAACTCAAACACAGAGTTGGTGTTCACCTCCAACTAGTTAGTATCCACTACTGCCAGTACACAAGTTCTCCACACACTCCACAAGTACTCCACGCACTCCAAGTACTCAACATACTCCAAGTAGATCTCTCTTGATCTTGCTACCTATTGTGTTGCTATCCTCCCTGATCTTGCACTCCTGTAAATTAATCTGGTTCTACACACCTGCAAACTTGGATCCTGCACACACATACACCTGTAGATCAACTGATCTTACTTACCCATGTAGATCTCTCTACACCTAAAGAACCCTTGTCCTTGCCTCACCAAGTCCTTATGATTCTCCAAACCAGTACGCTGGTGGATCTTCTCCCTGATCTAGCACACTTGCAGACCAACCTAATCATACACACTTGGCACCCCTGTGAAACTAGGAGGAACACCCTTGCTCTCTTCACACACAGAAGGAACTAACCTTGCTCAACTCAATTAGCACAAATTACAATACAGCCCATGATTCTATTATATATATCTCATGCAAACAATAATTAGACATCTAATTATAATAATTAGATCTACAGCTCAAGACTATAATTAGCCTTCTTACATGCAAACAACCGGTTCATTAACAAACTATCCGTAACACTCACAGTTTCAAACCGCACAGGTGACCAACATTGGTCCCTGTCTGCTTGGGGGTGACCGACGTCGACCGATCTCTGACCGTCATCGGCAGCTTCCTGTCTCCACTTGACCAACGTCGGTTGGCCTAACTGATGTTGGTGACTGTGACACTCAGTGACCTCCTCCTCCATGTTTACATCAGTGAAGCTTTTAGCTCCATAACCTAACAATCTCCCACTTGGAGATAAATAGCTACACTATACCTGTACCTATACCCCATCTAATCTATTTCTTGGCTTGTATCCCTCTTCAAGATCAATACTAAAGACCACCCACCACACAACCTATGGTGCACCTCCTATCATCCAAGTAACCTACCACATCTGTATCTACAAACCCATGTAGAAAAGAACTTGACCCTACATAGCATGTCGACCTACTGTTAGTCCCTCTCAGATACCTAAGAATCCACTGAACTACCCTCCAGTGCTTCTTTCCTAGATTAGCTCCAAACTTTCTGATAGCACCCACTACTTGGGCAAACTCAGGTCTATACCAGACCTCATGTGATTTTAGACACTGAACTGTCTAGCCCTTGGTGTGCTCCGGTTCTACATCCTACGTATTGAACCTCACTAACACCTAATTCACATCAGCTCCCACTGGAGATAAAATCAACCTGTGATCTTCCATGTCTCTCATGCCAAAGAATTTTGCTACTCCAAATTCCTCATGACATGCCACTGAACTAACCTTACCCTTAGCTCAGCAAAACCATGTATGTCTGAACCTACACCAAGCATTCCATCCACATACAATAACAAGATAATGTTGTGACCATCATCCACCTAGTAAGACAAACACAATAGTTATACTGACATTGACTAAAGCCTTGCTTTGTCATCCACCTGGTACCACCTGTCAACCTTGTACCACTGTCCTACAGCTTCCTCAAGACCATATGACCTGGCCTTCCATCTCACGTGTCCATTCTCTCTATTCTTTAACCAAGGTATCCATTCATCTTAGTGCTTTCATATCAGCTAGCAACCCTACCAAATCTCTCATTTGGTTCTGCATCTTGTTCATGCCATGCTCCCACTATTTCCTAGATCCTTCTTGCTCTATAGTAAGCAATGAGTATAAAGAAGAGGAACAATGAATTTGAGGCTTACTTACACTTTCAATCCTCCCCATGGGCATTTGAGACTCTTTGATAGCTTGTTATCTACCCAAAATCTGTCTCAGTGACCAACCTCGGTCACCACACAGTCTGCATCTGATCAACATCAGTTCCATGCGACTGTCTAGGTTGCCAACACCGGTTATCCTACCTACATCAGTCTTCACCTAACTGACACCACCAACTTCTCTGGTCTACACATGATCAACATCGACACCTATCTGTTTGACATCAATTACCCTTGACTGATGTCGGTACCTGTGTATACCTGTGAGTGATGACTTTTTACCCACGAGCTTACTTTGAATCAAACCCATGTCCAAATTGCCCTGCTTAGAGGTATCCAGCCCCATCCACTGATCTCTATCTGTCATCTCCTCCAAGAACACCAAGGCTTTCTAGTTCTTAAGTTTATCAAATACATCAAACTTCCTCTTAAGAACATGCATCTCCTTCTTGCTCATGTGACCAAGCCTACAAAGCCATGTCTTCACAACAGAAGAAGAATCAGTAATATAAGTAGATAGATAAAGGATAAATACTTTGTTACCACCAGCTAATTCAAGTGCATCCACTGTGAGAGTTCTTGTGCATCTCTCATCACCCAACTTTCCTAAAGCAATTAGCCACATCTTCAGAACTAGGACCTACATGACATCCTTCAACACCCATGTGTTGGCCACCTACAATTTTAGCCACACTTCCCCTTTGCCAATACTTTGACAAGGCTCACCAACCCCTCTACTTGGGGCTACATGGAAAGAGGCAACAAAATCTATAGAACAAGATTCTACTTTATCCAAGAAACATCCCAAAGCATCTTGTGCAACAACACCTACAACATCTACTTCTTTAGTTCCTTCATGCTAATCTACTACCAACCAACAATCTTTCTTTACCTGCTCTTTCTTTCCATAGCACCGTAATTGACCATTCATGCTATTCAGTTTCTCCATTCGTAGCTTACTTTTTTCTGCCGTTGCTATACTCCCACTCAATCAGAAACCCCTGAGAGTGATCTGTAACCAAACACAAAACCTACTCCCTGCAACCTTAGCTCTGATACCAACTATTAGGAACCCAAGGAAGCACCATTAATTACCATATACAAGCAATTGAATATTCAAAATTAACCAGAAGTAATAAGTAACTAGAATTAGAAACAACATAGAATATGAGAGACAATACCCAATTGTATTAATACTCTTCCAGAAGGAAATATAACAAAGAATATTGCCACAGTTCTTCCTTACACACCTCTAGGGCTCCCACACCTCTAGGGCATAAACAGTAAATCTCTTCAAGAGCTCACTCTCTCTTACGGTCCCAACACACAACTCAAACACAGAGTTGGTGTTCACCTCCAACCAGTCAGTATCCACTACTGCCAGTACACAAGTAATCCATGCACTCCACAAGTGCTCCATGCACTCCAAGTACTCAATGTAATCCAAGTAGATCTCTCTTGATCTTGCTACTTATTGTGTTGCTATCCTCCTTAATCTTGCACACCTACAAATCAATCTAGTTCTGTACACCTACAAACCTAGATGCTACACACACATACACCTGCAGATCAACTGATCTTACTTACCCATGTAGATCTCTCTACACCCTTAAAAACCCTTGTCCTTGCCTCACCAAGTCCTTATGATTCTCCAAACCAGTACCCCAGTGGATCTTCTCCTTGATCTAACACACTTGCAGACCAACCTGATCATACACACTCGGCACCCCTATGGAACTAGGAGGAACACCCTTGCTCTCTTCACACATAGAAAGAGCTAACCTTGCTCAACTCAACTAGCACAAATTACAATACAACCCATGAGTCTATTATATAGATCTCATGCAAACAATAATTAGACATCTAATTACAATAATTAGATTTGCATCTCAAGACTATAATTAGCCTTCTTACATGCAAACAACTGGTTCATTAACAAACTGTCCGTAACACTCACAATTTTGAACTACACAGGTGACCGATGTTGGTCCCTATCTGCCTGAGGGTGACCGATGTCAACCGATCTCTGACCGTCATCGACAGCTTCCTGTCTCCACCTGATCGACGTCGGTTGGCATGATCGACACCGGTGACTATGACACTCAGCAACCTCCTCCTCCATGTTTGCATCAGTGAAGGTTTTAGCTCCACAACCTAACATCAATCACTATAGGTTTAGGGAATATATATTAAATAATGTAATATAATATTATATATTATATAATATAAATTTAAATATATACTTAACAATTATCACATTATTCAAAGTTAGGGTTAAGTTTATTTTTTTATCTTACCATTATTTTATCTTTCAATTATTTTCTCTCCCATTATAAGGCTAAAATAATTCTTTTATTGGCTATCAGGTTTATGGTGGCACTAGTGATGGAAGTATTGACTCCATTTTTACATATACATACATACATACATACATATATATATATATATATATATATATATATATATATCATGTAGGTAGGTAGGCAGGTATATATATATATATATGTATGTATGTATATACACCTGCCTACCTACATACATGATATATATATATATATATATATATGTATGTATGTATATACATATACACACACACACATATATATATATGTATATGTATATATACATATATATATATGTGTGTGGCTGTGTATGTATGTATGTATGTATATATACATATATATGTGTGTGTGTGTGTGTATATGTATATGTATATGTACATATATATACATACACACACACATATATATCATGTGTGTATATAATATATGTATGCATGTAGGTAGGTAGGCAGGCAGGTATATATACATGTACATGTACGTATACATACATACATATACATACATATACATATATATATATATATATCATGTGTGTGTATATAATATATGTATGCATGTAGGTAGGTAGGTAGGCAGGTATGTATGTATTTATTGGTAAGAGGGATTAATCAAAGTGAAAGAGTGTAAATTGATAGTTAAATCTAATTACTCCAAACCATGACAATATCAAAATAACTTCATTTTAAGTTAATTATGGGCACAAAACTATTGGGATCTGAATCACCATGCAATTATTTAGTCTACAATGGATTACATTCTTCATGTAAAGATACATCTTTTATCAAAATCTCTACATCAAAACTATAACTCTTTTAGTTTTGATTAGGGGGAATCTATATTCACTAGATAAAGAACTCAACTGTGGATGATCAGGGTTTTTATTGGTTGTTTCAATGGAGAAATTACTTTTGTTACAATGATAATAAAAAAATTAGAAGCGACCAAGAGGAATTTTGGGTTTAGAAATTAGATAAAAATTTGAAGTGGACATATATTTTGAAAAGACATTATCTATTCCATGTATGTCTACTATACCTAGTGATGATGCATTCTAAAGTATACCACCACCACCACTTGTTTCTCCTAAATATACTATTAATGGTACATCTTCAAAAAATATGGACTCTACTTATTATGCAAGAGCTTATTATTTATAAATGATTACCATTAGTTCCAAAGTTCCATGATGATAATTTTACTTCTATTTCTATATTTGAACTTCTATCATTTTCATTGTATGGTCTTATAGTAGATTCTTGAGCATTTTCTAAATTTTATGATCCCCTGGATGTTATCTAAAACCCATAGTAGAAAACCCATCAACTTTAATTTTTTGGGACTCGTATAAGTCCTAAAACATTTATCTTAAGGAAAATCATTTGTTAGTGGAATGCCTATGACCCTGTTGCAAATCACAATATGCATTCTCATCATATCCTTGTGGAAGAGATTTACTCATATAAACCTCTATAGGTGTACGTAATATATATTAAATAATGTAATATAATATTATATATTATATAATATATATTTAAATATATTTTACTAAAATATAATATATAATATTGATTTATAAACTATATTAACATATATATTATATAATATTTATATAATAAATAGTATTATATATCTTTATATATAGACACACACATACATATATACATATGCATATACATGCATGCATACATGTATGTATGTATATATTAGTAAGAGGGGTTATGTAAAGCAAAAGAGTGCAAATCAAAAATTAAACCTAGTTACTCCAAATCCATGAAAATGTAAAAATAAGTTCATCTAAAGTAGTTATAGGTGTAGACCTATCAGGATCTAAATCACCATGGAATTCTTTAGTCTATGATGGATTGCATTCTTCATGTAAAGAGATATCCTATTAGCACAATATCTATGTCAAAATTACAACTCCCTTGGTTTCAATCAGGGGGCATCTATATTTGATGGATAAGGAGCTCAATTATGGTTGATCAAGTTTTGTGTTGGTGATTACAATGGAAAAATTGTTCTTATTATAATGGTGCTAACAAAAATTAGAAGCAACCAAGATAAATTTAGGGTTTAAAAATTGGATAAAAATTTGAAGTGGATATATATGTTGTACGACACCATCTATTCCATGTATGCCTACTAATACTAGTGATGATGCACTCTTAAATATACCACCACCACTTGTATCTCCTAAAGATACTATTAATGTTACATCCTCAAAAAATGTGGATGAAACTCCACTTATTATGCAAGAGCTTATTATTTCTAAATCATTACCATTGGTTCTAAAGTTCCATGATGATAATTTTACTTCTATTTCTATATTTGAACTTATATAATTTTCATTTTATGGTCTTGTAGTGGAATATTGAACATTTTATAATTTTGATGATCCCTTTTATGTGATCCAAAACTCATGGTATAAGACCCATTAAGTGTAATTTGTTGAGACTCGTATAAGTCCTGAAGCTTATATATCAAGGAAAAGTATTTTTTATTGAAATGTCTATGGACATGTTTCAAATCATAATATGCATTCTCTTCATATCCCAAAGAAGAGGTTTATTCATATCAATCGCTATAGGTTTAGGGAATATATATTAAATAATGTAATATAATATTATATAATATAATATATAATATAAATTTAAATATATACTTAAAAATTATCAAATTATTCAAAGTTAGGATTAAGTTTATTTTTTTATCTTACCATTATTTTATCTTTCAATTATTTTCTCTCCCATTATAAGGCTAAAATAATTCTTTTATTGGCTATCAGGTTTATGGTGGCATTAGTGATGGAAGTATTGACTCCATTTTTATTGTTATGTTTGTAGATCCTTCTTATCAGTTATTTAATCTATTTAATATAATTTTTATTATATCTTAAATGTGTGATTTGTTTGTCTTGACATGGATCTTTTATTCATTTTTTACTACTTTATGTTATCAAATTGTTGAGATTCAAATAGACTTGGATTATTGTTATGAAATGGATGAGATAATTATATGGTAGGGATTAGGATTGTTTAACACTTACTAATATTTATTATTATTTATTTCCTTGTGTGTGTAAAACCAATAGGATCCAAATGGTTAATTTGAGGGGAAAACAAACATTTCTAAATAACTCTAAGCAAAAAAATCTCAGTAAACAAGTGTCGTGATGTGAGAGGATTTTAATGGTGCCCATTGACTATACCATGCCATGCCATACCAACAATCCATATTTTATAAAATGGGAAAAAAGTTATAATTAACCCATATACCCATCTGATATAATCCATATTTATAGAATGTTCACAAGCCAGGGTTCTTTTGTAGGGTCTATTGTATAGAAAGAGGTTGAAATGAGGTTATTTTAATAGTTTTGTGATGTAAGAACATCAATATAAATATGTCAATTTGGTTGTGTCAAGAGTATTCTATTATTAGGAGATCATTTAAAATAATAAATGCCTTGTAATGTATAGGTTAGTTAGCTAGTGTAGAGTAGACATTGATGACTATGTACGAACCAATCTATAGGTGTGAATGGAAAGGGTCAAAAATAAGAGAATTGACTATATTTCCTTGTTTTTTTGGACCTTAAAACTTGTACAAATATTGAACACCCTTTTCACCTTTGATTCATATTTGAGGAGCATTCAAAAGTCTTGTAGGAGCTCAAAATCAAATTTTTGTCATCGTGAGGGCAACATTAGGTATATACAGACCCAAAAGAGTTTAAAAGACCTTGAAATTAGTTTTATAATAAACCAATAAAAAATATTGGTGTCTCTTTATTGGAGATTGAAATAGTGGTAAGGTAGATTGTTTGAGTCCTTATGTGAACTAAGTATAAAAGTAATAACCTCTCCCAAGACCAATAGACCTATGTGTATTCTTATGACAAAATATAGGGATATGTGGGGTGTATAAGGGACTCAATGAGTAAATGGGTGTTTCAATCAAAAAAGGTAGTTATAAATAGATTGATTGTTGTGTATAATGTCTCCTATAGATCTTATTGAGGTGTAAATGTGTCTTAATTGTAAGACTCAATGTGAAACCCATCAAAATTATAGACCTCATAAGATCATCAAGAGAGAGTTGGATAAGTGTAAGATTAATACTTTGAGAAAAGGATTTATGATATGAAAATTACATCAAAATTACTCAAAATACCAATATACCATTAAAATTGGAAACCATTAGATCAAAATGCAATAAAATAAACATTTAAAACAACATTATGATATAAATCCAAATGTTTCCAATCAATATTTAAATAAAATGACTAAATGATTATTAGCATAGACTTAGATTTTTGATAGCATATTATGGGCTTGACAATATTTTTATTAGTATAATAATTATTGATTCATGGATTTGAACATAATATTGACATGAAAGCTCATGAATTTCCTCATTGGCCTTTGCATGGAGGATGGGTTGGTTATTTATAGAGAGGGGGGAGGGATGATCAATGGGTAAAACTCAAATTTGGGTATAGGAAGATCAATGGTGGATAATTATTTAAGGAATTAAAAATTACTTGGATGATTCCATTGGAGGTAATGAAAAAGAATTTAAAATTACCAAGAATCCTCTAGATTTAGAGGATTCTATAGAGGTGAGAGAAGTTGGAGGAAGTTTGTAGATTTAGAGAACTCTAGATTTCATTGGGATTTAATGATGATTAGATAGGGGATTAGACTATGAATATAATAAGGGTTAGGTGAGGAATAGGGGGTAGGATTTTAGGAAATCCTAGGAATAGGTAGGTATTTGGGTTGTGAATTAAAAATTTGAAATATAATGGATAAGTGGGGTTAGTTGACAAATAAGACATTATTAGAAGAATTAATTGATTTGTGGGGTGATGTAACTTTGGTGTATAAATATGAAGAGTGAAAATGGGGTAAAATGACTAGGAGGATTAGTAAGATAAATTAGATGAATTTAAATGAAATTATAAATGTTAGTGATAGAGTAAAAAAAATATGTAAATACAATAAGATAGATTTTTAATTGCATCATTTTGTATGGAACAAAGTTGTTTTAATAGTTTCAGATCTAAATGATTACATGTAATCAACTAGACCAACCAAAAGGACAAACTACAAACATCATAAGGAGTCAACTTATCATAAAACCATAGCTAAGTTATTATGGTTTTTTGTAGATAAGTTGAAATTCAAACATCCAAGTTGCCCTTCTAAACTTGACTATGTATGCACAAACTCCATATTAGGTATAAGAAAGCCTAAAATAGTAACATATTGAAAATTCTTTATAATTTCAATCTCTTAGAGATCATTAGATTAAATTTTAACAATTTTGATAAAGAAAGAAGTCTAACAAGGTCTTGAGGTTGATCAAAGTCTTGGATCCTTGAAGCATATTTTTTCATAGATCATTATTTAAGAATAGTTCATTTCCAAGAAGGTGTTCACCAGACCCTAATGATACCTTTGCATTAATCCCAAAAACCAACCAATCCCTATGAGTGAAGTCTTACTTTAATAACAATAATTTAGGAATTTAGGTATCCTTTTGATATATGGATTCAATGAAATGAAATGATATGTTTATAAATAGATGTTTTAGGTTGGTAAAGTAGTATTTAGTAAACTAGAACCATAATGTTTGAAAATTTATTATTGTTAAGGTTAGAGTTGTCTAAAATTATTGTTTTATTTTTTGACATGTCCATAATCCAACTAACTAGTTGATTTAAAGGCATGATCACCATGTTTACTAGGTTGTATAAACTGATCATCAAATTATGTTACATAAATCAACATTTCCCTTCACATATTAATGAGGTTGATCACATAAATTCCTTAATTAGACTTGTTGAGTGAAATAATAATGGGATCAATTGATAAGGATCAACCAGTCGCATTCATCCATTTCAAATAGGAAATGCCTTTTGATGCTAGACCTTACATCTTATTGATAATGTTCCCACTTTTATCAAAGTCCAATATATTAATAGATTTAGATTATGAAAATATCTATTTTTACTTTCATTTTATCTCTATCTCGTTAATATTTCTTGTCATCAATAACTTAGTTTCAACATTAAATAAAATAATCTAGTATTATAGTTAATGTTTTATGTAATTTTTGAAGGATTTGAATAATTAATATGGTGATACTCTAACAAAAATAAGCAATGGGGTGAGATTTTGGACCATACTTCTATAAAAATCATAATAGCAAGATCTAAAACTCTCTAAATCATCACACAATATAATAGTGTTGATATTAACTTTATAAATAACTCAGGGTTGATCCTCAATTTATAAGAAAACATGGAATCCTATATAATTTATATCAAAATAGTAATAAGGTGGTAATGAAAGGTTGTAGAATTGTCATAACAATAATACCAAGAATTTTCCATAAGTGTTTTTCCTTGAGCTTGCTCAACATTTGACTACAACTCAATTATATCATTCACCTACACACTCAAGTCACAAATACTCAAATTCATCATTAGTACGATTAGTCTAATCAATGAAGCACATAGTCCAAATATACAAGGCCACACAAGGTATCTCTTAAGATATACCTTGAAGGTATTACAAGGCCTTTTAAGGTATCATCTAGTAATTCATTCAAGGTGAAGGAAAATTTCAATAATGTGCATGTTAAATGTATCTCTTGGGAGATATCTTCAATGCCCCATTAAATGTATGAAAAATCCCTTTAAGGTATCTCATAGGAGATGCCTTCAAAGGACTTGTAATACCTTCATGGTAAACTTAAAGGTATCTCTTAAGAGATACCATGAAGGATAAATCCACTCTGATGCATGTTTGAAATATATCTCCTAGGAGACACCTTGAAGGTATTATAAAGTCTTTCAAGTTATCAACCAACAGTGTTTTCAAGGTGAAGAAAAGTTCCACTCATGTGCATGTTGAAGGTATCTCCGAGGATATACCTTTAATGTACCCTTGAATGTATGATATTTCCCTTTGAGGTATCTCTAATGAGATGCCTTCTAGTGTATTATAATACCTTTATGAGTAACTTGAAGGTATCTCCTAGGAGATACCTTGAAGGAGAAATCCACTTTTATACATGTTTGAAAGGTATCTCCTAATAGATACCTTGAAAGTATTACAAACCCCTTTAATTTATCACCTAATTGTGCCTTCAAGGTGAAGTAAAATTACACTCATGTGCATGTTAAAGGTATATCCTAGGATATACCTTCAACATCCCTTTGAATGTATGAAAACACCCTTCAAGGTATTTACGAGGGGATTATTTCTAGGGATTTGTAATACCTGTATGGCTAATTTGAAGGTATCTCCTAGGAGATACCTTAAAGGATAAATGCACTCTTGTGCATGTTTGAAATGTATCTCATAGGAGATACTTTGAAGGTATTACAAGGCCCTTCAAGATATCACCCAACAATGAATTTAAGGTGAAGGAAAATTCCACTCATGAGTTTGTTTAAGGTATCTCCTAGGAGATGCCTTAAACATATCCTTAAATGTATGATAATGACCTTTGAGGTATATCCTAGGATATTCCATAAATGACCTTTTAATACCTTCATAGGTAACTTGAAGTTATCTCCGAGGAGATACCTTCAAGGAGAAATACACTCTTTTTCATGTTTGAAAGGTATCTCCTAGGATATTCTTGAATGTATTAAAAGTCCCTCCAAGTTATCAACTAGTAGTACCTTTAAGGTGAAGGAATATTCCATTCATGTGCATGTTTAAGGTATCTCCGAGGAGATAATTTCAATGTCTCCTTGAACGTATGATAGTGCCCTTTGAGATATCTCCTAGGATATTCTCTTTTATCATGAATCATACACATGTAACAATAATGTTTATTTATAAACACAATGGGATTAGATCTAAAGTATAGTACCTAAGGATCTTTGAACTAAACCTATGGATATGGCCTAGCTTCCCTTACAAACTTAGTGCATCAAATTAAAAAATTTCATGTAGAACTAAATTTCATGGAATGAATACGTTCTTCATATGGGAAAAGGGAGAGAAAGTATGTTGGACATGGTCATTAGTGTCTTAAGTTGTCATTGATGTCAAAGAGAGTATGTGGTACTAATGCTTGAATGACAAAGTGATTAGATTGAGATATTAAAGAGATATGACACATGTATAGGTCTATAAGGATAAATAACAGGTTGTAAGGCATTAATAGATGTCTTAGAGGAGCTCTGATATTTTTTTATCATTTGGAAAGAGAAAAATGCATATTCTATCTTAAGAGAAGCCATATCATCACTACATGTCATGCAAACATGAAAGATCCAACAAGTTTAAAAATTTATTTTAGGTAAAAAAATTAAATAATGGTCAAAGGTTTAAATGGAGATGTTTTATATAGTACCAAGAAGCTACCCTAAAAATTTAGAGTCTTGAAGTGTTGTCTAGATCAAGTTATAAAGCTTAAAAGTTTCTTTAGTAGACTATGATGGGTCAGAGACCGTCAAGTTTAACCACATCAAAGTTTGAAGTCATTGGTATAGAAGATCCAATGGTGAGATATTAATCATACATATTGAGATTAATGGTGTATATGAATTCAAAATGTAAAATTTTACACATGTAGGTGACAAGTGTCACAATCTCACTAGTTTGATAGAAGATCAACAGTGCGGGACAAGTCAAAGAGTCAACAATGCATGAGAGACTACCAAGTAGCACAAGTGAAAGGTACTATAAATAAAATGATTAGAAGGAATCTGAGGGTGCCAAGTGTCATAATCTTGGGGTTTATAAGCAAGATCTAATAGTGAGCACTGTAAGATAACAACCTGGTTAATCTATAGAGATTGATAGTGGACATTTGGTCAATATTGCAAGGGTGTATGAGATGAGGTCAACATGTTCGAGGTTTAACATTTGGATAGCGGAACACCATGAGTTAAAGTTAGAGATACTTATAAAGAAGATAAATAGTGTGATTTGAGTGAGCTGAGTGAAGAGAATGAGATATGTTCTAAGTGATTGAGGTTTTAATTGTGACCATTTGGATTTAAATATTTGAAGTCAATGAAGGAAAGACTAGTGAGTGGTTTTTGAGTCATAAATTTTGATCTATGTATAAATTAATGTTTTATTAAAAATAAAATTTATATAATAATTCAAGTCACATCTATAAATAATCATTTTAAGGTATAAATGTTTGTATAGTCAAAGTTTTTGAGCTCCAAAGTTGACTATGTGTTTGTTCATGCTCTGCAAGTAACCCAAGAAGGGTAATTGAGTTTTTATTCATGGTATTTTGATGTTTCAAGATGAGATAAATATGAGAGAGTGTTTTAAACTCCATGAAGACCATTTATGTGCATTATGAAGTTTTGATCAATCATATTTAGTATGATCAAAGGCTTAAAAGGTGACTATGTGTTCATTCTTGGTGGTTATGTGCAAAGAATGTTGTTTCAGTGAATTGAGCTTTATTAGAAGGGTAATGTGATGGTTTTTATCACTTAAGGATGGATTATATATTATTTTTAATGGGTCCATGTATTTTAAAGTGTTCTTGTGTTCTTAGTTTTCTTGAAGAAGTGTCAAAGAGGTGAATGGGTCTTCATAGAACCTGAAAGGTGACTTAGGCCTATTGAAAAGAGGGTTATACTCAAAGTTAACCCATGTTAAATTCATTAAGGGTGAAGGTATGTGTTGTTTCCAAAAAGGAAGGTTGTGATCATAATAATCATGAAGTCTCTATAAAAGGTGAGACCAAATGTGATGGTTTGTAGGCTTGTTGATGAGACTAGAGTAGACTTGAGGAATATGTGTTGAGAGATAGATAAAGACTTGTATGAGCTAAGCCAAGAGAATATGTATGATATGTGGATGAGTTAAGAGGTATTTTAGATAGAGGACTATGTGGATGACCTTTTGGTCATGTTTCTATTATGATTATAGAGTTACTATAGGTTTATGGCTAAGGATAAGTGAAGAAGCTTAGAGAGATCTAAAAGGGTGTCTTGGATGAATTGCCTATTTGAATTAGGGTTGAGAGAGTGTTGAGGATTTAATATAGGTGTTATACATTATGAATCCATCAGATTGATATGCAATAAAAATTATAGAGCTATTAATTTCATAGGTGTTGTGTGGGTGCTTATTCAAACTTAGGGTTGGGTGCTCCTTGCGAAGTGGGTGATTCACTAAGAGTGTATCTTATTTATAATCATCTTATAATACAAGTATTCCATGTGTTTTTAAGATTTAGAGTTGGTTTTATTCCCCATGAGGGTTTCCCATAGGAATTATGTGTTGTGTGTTTGACCTTGTGTATGCATTGAATGAATGAATTAGTTCTCTTATTAATGTAGCTTGATCAAATTGATGTATGTTAATTGATTAATAGTCTAAAATATTTGGAATTAAAGTTAAATATCTGACATCATTGATTCACCCCCCTAAGTGATTATACCTCCAATAACTGGTATCAGAGTAGGACCTTAATTGTAAGTTTTAGCCACTCGAACAATATGACAAGTCAAATAGATGCAGGGTTTTTCTATAAATCAAGAATCATTATTAAATGGGTCAAAATATACTTTTCTAGATTGCAAGGATGAGGATATACATCATGTCTCTAGGGTTTGATACCTACAAATCTATCATGGATGGAGATATTTCACTAGCTACTCCTTCGACTAGTGTTGTTGATAAGAAGTTGAGTGAGATTAACTCAAAATCTATGAATGCTATCATTTATGGTCTATCTAAGGCTAAGTTTACCAAAGTGATCCATTAAAAGTATATTAAATAAATTTGGGTCAAATTTTATACTATCTATGAATGAGACTCAAAGGTTAAATTGGTAAATTTGTAGACCTACTGAAGGTAATTTGAAAGTCTCAAGATGAAGGAAGAAGACACTATGGCATCATATCTTCTAAAGTTTGATGAGGTAGTAAACATGATCAAAGGTCTTGGAGAGATTATTGATGAAGATACTATAGTTCATAAGGTATTGAGGACCCTTAAACTCAAGTTTGATTTAAAGGTTTCTACTATAGAATAAAGTCATGGTCTCACTTAGATGAAGATGGATGAACTGCATGGGATTGATTCAGCCTATGAGATGAGACTTGATGAGGATAGACCTCCTAAGAAAGAAGTTGACTTCAAGGTGATAAAGGAGAGAAAATCCAAGAATAAAAAGTTAATTCTTGAAGATTTTGATCTTAATTATGATCAACACGAAGCCTTGATTGCAAGAAAATTGAATGCAAGATCAGGTAAGTATGAAGGAAGACTTCCTTTCAAATGTTTTTCATGTGGTAAAGTTGGTTACTTTATATCTAGATGTCCTGGTAGAGATAAGACTGAACACAAAGAATCTTCTAAGGAATCACATGAGGTTAAACACAAGAAATATGATGGTCCTAACAAGTACAAAAAGTTCTTCAATAAGAAAAATGGAAAGAAGGAATCATATAAAAGAAGTAAGAGACTTTACCATGAATAAGATAGTAACTCATCTATAGAAGAAGTGACCACATCTAATAGTGATGATTCTTTGCATAATGAGGCTAAAGAGACATTGTTCATATCTTTCAATGATGATTAAGGTGAATGTTCCTTAAGCAGATATTTTTTTGGTAGAGATATCTTAGAGGAAGAGGATGAGAAAGTCACTCTTGAAAACAAATATCTAGACATTGTGCCAAAAATGAAGTTGCTACAAAAGAAGAACAAAAACTAAGATGTCTTGATCAAATCCTATGAGGAGAAACTTTGATTGTTTAAAGGAAGGCTGAGTAATGAAGACAAGGAGAATTATGAGATCACATAAGAACTTGAAACTCAATTTTTTACTCTTGATGAATAATTAGAGAGTAAGAATGAGGAATGTATCAAATAGAGATAGAGTCTTTAAAAATGAAACTAAGTCAAGCTACAAGTAGAGATACAGATGATGAAAAAGAGAAGGAGGACTATGAGATTGAATTGATGAGTTCTCTTGAAGATCTAAATATTGAGAATAAAAATAATAAGAAAATGATGTCACAAATCAAGGACTTTGAAGATCAATTTAGTGTGTTTGAGGCAAGACTGATTGAAGACACCAAGGAGCATGAAGATATAGTCAAGCATTTTAATTATCAATTGGAAATGCTATCTACAAGTCTAAAAGATAAATAAGATGAGTTCTCAAGGTATGTGATTGAAAATGAGTCATTGAAATTTGAATCAAATAAGACTTAAAAATAGGTGAAGTCATTTATGAAGTTTGAAAATATCTCAAATGATCTTGATAATATTTTGAGTAATGAAAATCATGCTAGTGATAGATATGGTCTAGGATATAAAGAAGAACAAGAGCATGTAACTCAAGATAAAATAAATTTTGATATGAACAAATAAAATTAGACCTTGAATATCAATCATTAGCCAAGGAATGAAGGTGTTGGAAGAATGAGGATAAATCATATTAGACAACCAAATTCCATGAGGTATGCAAAGTTTAATGGTTACTATTATACTTGTAATCAATTTGGTCATAAGGATATAATGTGTAAAAGATCCTCAAAGAATGAGTTTGTATGGAATTATGATCAAGATAATAGCAAGCATAAATAAAATCATTCTCAAGATAATTAACAAGTTCACAATGGAAGAATGACATTATTTGTTACAAGTGTCAAGATTTCGGTCATATTGTAAAGTTTTATAATACCCTCATCAGGAGACCAAATGATCAGGTGCATGAACTAATTCATGAAAATTTAATGAATCATCATATATCTCAAGGTATGTATAGCCTAAGAAGCCTCATTTGTTTCAAATATCATGAGAGAGGACACATAGCAAGGTTTTATAGGAATGAGTAGCACTTTACTTCAAAAATTGTCAATCTTGTCATAAAGAGAAAGAACCATAGTGAATGGAGGCCTAAGAATGAAAATGAAAAAAGGGATCAAGGTGGACTATTTTTAATGACATAATAGGGAAGGAATAAGGTCTAGGATCAAGGAATAAGCATTATCTTCCCAAATAGACAAGGAAATCAAGATGGATCTTGAGATAAAAGAAAAGAAGAATGTTGAAAACGCATTTGAGATCAATCTGAAGATGAGGAAGGATTGAAAGACAAGTAAAGACAGGGATATATGGGAGTCTCCTAAGTTTTGGTATCTTTAGTCCCTTTGTGACAAGTGGGTGTCTCTACTTATGCTTCTTAAGAGACATCTTTCATGTGTGGAAGCATGTATGTGTACAAGGTCTACAGGCTAGGTATGGAATTTTTTAGATGTCAAGGTGTCTTAATGGGTTTAAATGAGCTCTAGGGGATTTCAAGCTTTGAAGGTCTTTTATGTGTAATTGGAGATTTTTATTTGCTCTTGGGTTTCCCAGTTTGTGCTTAAGGGTATATAGGTAAAAAACCATGGTATAGGAATTATGGGATCCCAAAGGATTATGATCTCAAAATTTGGTCCAAAAGTGTGTATTGATGACCTATAGGAGTGTGAAATGTTTTAGAGGTGGGCGTTGACTGTAAGCTAATGTGTTGATAAAGTTTATCTTATAAACCTAATTATTTTGGCTTTTGTTTAAAAGTGGTTTTACAATTAATTGATGTCTAATTATAATTAATTAGTTGAAATGGACAAATGGGTGCTTAAAACATCTTTCATATTCTTCTAAAAGTAGATGGTTGGTTCCATCGAGAAGGATTTATGCAAATAAATAGTTAATTGGCTAGTAGGTTTGTGAAGGAAGTATGTTGTAGAGGAAAAAATGAGTGTTGATTTTAACATGTTTATGGAGACATGTGAGTTTACTCTAGATATGAAATTTTAAGCCATGAAAGCTCTTACATAGAAATTTATGGGCTCTACAAGGTCTAGGTAGGGCTACAAGGCCTTTAAACAAGGCTAGTATGAAGAAATGGACTTTTTGGTCATTTTATCCAAAATACCAAGATGATTTAAAGATGCTTAATGGGTTCCTATGCTTATATGACATAGGGGGGAGTCCCTCTCAGTGTTCTCAAGGTGAGTTCAAGAATTTTTTGATGTCCTAGTGTGTTTAGAGTAGAGTATGATCAAAAGAAGAATGTAGTTATGGAACATGTTTGAGAAGTTAAAGGTAAAAAGTGGTACGAACAGTGTTAGGGGGAGTTTGTATCATATATTAGAGTGGTATTTTCCTATTTTTGGTCTTGAAATCCTTTTTAGGTCCTCAAGATCAGAAGATAGGCCCTTTGTCATTAATGTCAAAGGGGGAGAAAGATTAGAACGAATTTTGATGAGGATGTTGAAATATTAAGAAGTACTTTTAAGTGTGTTTTTACATCAATGACAAAGGGGGAGATTGTTGAACATGGTTATTAGTGTCTTGATTTTTTGTTGATGTCAAAGATATTATGTGTTACTAATGCATGAATGATAAATTGATCAGATTCAGAGCTTGAAGAGACATGGCACATGCACAAGTATATAAGGATAAAGAAGAGGTTGTGAGGCATACATAGATGTCTTGGAGGAGATATGGTATGTTTTGTGATCATTTTGAATGATAAAAACTCATATTATAGCTTAAGATAAGCCAAACCATCACTTCACATCATGCATACATAAAATATCTTGCAAGTTTGAGCATTTATTTTAGGTATGAAGAAAGTCAATAATGGTCAAATCTTTACATGGAGATGTTATCTATAGTGCCAAGAATATAACCTAAAAATTTGGAGTCTTGAATTGTTGTCTAGATCAATTTATAAATCTTAAAAGTTACTCTAGCATACTGTGATGGGTCAAAGATCATCAATTTTAACCATGTCGAAGACTGAGGTCATTGGTCTAGAAGATCCAACGGTGAGTGCTTAATCATACATATTGAGATCAATGGTGTGTATGAATTAAACATGTCAAAGGTTGAATACATAGGTGAAAAATGTCATAAGGTTATAGTATGATAAAATATCAATGGTGAGCGGTGGTCTGTACTGATGAAGATCAATGGTGTGGAACAAGTCAAAGATTCAATAATGCATGCGAGACTACCAAGTAGCACAAGCACAAGGCACTGTTAGTAAAGTGCTCATAAGGCACATGAGGGTTCCAAGTGTCATAATATTAGAATTTATAAATAGTATCTAATGGTGTGTGTTGTAATATAAAGACCTAGTTAATCCATACAAATTGATAGTGTGTATTTGGTCAATATTACAAGGGTGCACAAAATGAGGTTAACATGTTTGAGTTTTAATGTTTGGATAGTGGAACACTATGAGTTAAATTTTGATCTAATTATTAATAAAATCAATGGTGAGAGTTTAGTGAGATGAGATAAGAGCATAATATGTAATCTAAGTGACCAAGGTTTTTATTGCGATCATTTGGATTTAAATATTTGAATTTAATAAAGGAAAGACCATTTCTTGGTTTTTGAGCCATAACTTTCAATATATACACAATTTGATGTTGCATTAAAAATAAAAGTTGTAGAGGAATTCAAGGTAAAATTGGAAATATTAATTTTAAGGTCTAAATGTTTGTACAGTCAAATATTTTGAGCTCCAAATTTGGTTGTGTTCATTTATGCTCTACACATAACCTATGAAGGGTAATTGAAAACTTATTGAGGGTATGTTGATGTTTCAAGATGAGATAATTATAGGAGAGTTTTTAATACTCTATGAGGACCATCTCTATGGATTATCAAGGTTTGATCAATCATATTCAATATGATCAAAGGCTTAAAAGGTGACTGTGTGTTCATTCTTGGTGGTTGTATGCATATAATGTTATTTAAGAAAATTGAGCTTTAGTATAAGGGTGATGTGATGGTTTTTATAACTTAATGAGGACATATATATTATGTGGCATGGGTTCATTTATTTAAAAGTGTTCTTATTTCACTCATAGAAGTGTCAAATAGGTGAATGGGTCTTCGTAAGACCTAAAAGGTGACTTAAGCCTATTTAAAGGAGGGTTGTGCTTAAAGGTCACCCATGTTAGATGACTTAAGGGTGAATTCATGTGTTATGGATGAAAATGAAGGTTTTGATCATAATAATCATGAATTCTCTATAAAAGGTGAAACTAAATGTGATGGTTTATAGGCTTGTTGATGATACTAGAGTAGACTTGAGGAATATGTGTTGAGAGGCATATAGAGACTTATATGGGATAAGTGAAGATAAGGTGTATGTTGTGTGGATGAGTTAAGGGGTATTTTAGAAAGATTAATGTGTGGATGAACTTTTATTCATGTCTCTATTATGATTATAAAGTTGTTGCAGGTTTGTGGCTGAGGAGGAGTGAACAAGCTTAGAGAGATCTAAAAGGGTGCTTTAGATGAATTGCCTATGTGAAGCAAGGTTGAGAGAGTGTTGAGGATTGAAGAGATGTGTTATGAATTTTGACTCCATTATATTGATATTAAATTAGAATTATGGATCTGTTGATTTCATTGGTGTTGTGTGGGTGCTCAACATCTAGAGCAAGTGGGTGCTTGTTCAAACTTAGGGGTGGGTACTCTTTATGAAGTGGGTGTTGCACTAAAAGGTTTTTTTTTTTTTAATAATATTATATAAAAATTATCCCATGTGTTTTTAGTCTTGAGAGTGGGTTTTATTCTCATGAGGGTTTTCCATAAGAACTATGTGTTGTGTGTTTGATCTAATGTATGCATTAAATGAATGAGCTCTCTTGTTAATGTTGCTTGATAAAGTTGATATATGATAATTTATTAATACTCTAAAATATTTGGAATTAAACTTAAATGTATTAAATCACTAATTCACCCCCCCTGCCTCTTAGTGATGTTTACTCCAACAAAATAAACTAAAAATAACAAGTGGTGATGCACAAAAAGTTCATAAATATTCCTTACCTACTCTTAAATAACACACTAAAATTTGTAAATATATATTTTTTAATGTGTTTTTTATGCATATCCTTGGATCATTTTATGAGGTAGCCTTTAACATTTTAGGATCACTGAAGTAAATCACTCAGACACATAAGTTACAGGGTATTCAATTTTATAACAATTTATTGGTGGAATAGATATAAGTGATACAAATCATTTACCATGAATTAAATGGTTATTAATGAACCTATATCTAATTGGATTAGGTTTTAAGATGATGATTCTAACTAAGGTGAGTAGTATCTTTAAAAAATCTCAAAAAAGGAAGCAAAAATAGGGAAGAAAAAAGGCCTATGGTTAGCTCAGGATAAAACCCTTAAAAACCAACACTTGAACTTAGGTAGGATAAGGAAGTTAAAACAATATTTATTAAAAGCTGATATAGCCCACAAATAATAAATATAGTGAAGATTCAAAGGATAAAGAACATAGTATATTTAGACATGTAAATTCAAAGGTTGCCCAATTGTTAGACTGATATTTCACATCTTTAATAAGGATTATGATTAGCATGTAAAAGATATTTAAATTAGTTATAGTTTAAATTGAATGATTGGATTTAAAATGGATAACTCATAAAAAAATATAAGCACTAAGTTACCATAATAATGGAACATCTCAAGTAATCCACATAATTAGATAAGAATCAATATTTGCACATAAAGACAAAGTCAAGCATAACTCTTTCGAATTTCTTATTAATATGAATATCCAAAATTATCATCTCTTTGGGACTAAGAGCTTACATGTATTTATAAGATTTTTATGGTAATTCATTATCTCTTTAAGATTCACCTAAAATTACAAATCTAAAAATAGAGCCACAGGCCCAAGATCATGTAATAGATGCATGCACAATAGAAGTGTCTAAACTTAGAATCTCTAGATAAAATACAATATGTATGTACAATATATAGATTTAAAAATATAGTTATACCTTAAATATACATTTATATATAATCATTTAAAATCATGGTGCTGATGTAGCACCACTTGATGGAGGAGTTGAAGAAGAAACTAAAGTTGCCATAAGAGTAATTGTGGGTAAAATGGACACTAGACTTGTGGGAATTTGCATTATTGTAAACCCAAAGGACTAAAAGTCTTGATCTATTATATTACCACTTACAATTTTTTTAGTAACCAAAATTGAATATGAATCTTTCTCTTTTTTATTTAAGTTGATCCAATAATACAACCCCTACCTCAAATTATTTGTTTACATTATAAAAATTGAGCAAGGAAGGCTTAATAATTATACATAATTCATCCATTAACCTAAATTGATCGTCCTTCAATCTCTTAAAGCTATATATTATGGCTTTAACCTTAGTTACTCTATTCTAGGCAAAACTAAAAATCTATAAAACCTCCTAATTAGTTGTGTACACGGTTTCCTCCACCTCATTAAAAAAGTATGCTACTGTATGAAGGAGGTTCCCAAAATTAATCATGTTGAATAACTATCCAATATAATTAATCACTTGAGTGATCCTCATATATGATAAAATTCCAAGGCTCATTATCATATCTGATAAAGAGTCCCAATAATGCCTTCATCTAATATTAAAAATTGAGAGAGGGATCTCTTTTATAAGTGGCATAATTCAAGCACCAGGTCACACCCATACCAAAAATTTAACTCAAATGGTTGAAAGAACTATTATTTGAACACAAAATCAATAAATTCAACCTTTTTCCAATTCTTTCATCTAGTGCCACAACTTAGTGATGTTTACCGGATTAGGTTGGGTAACTACTCTAAAGGCCCACGTACTATATAAAATATCATACAACTTATTGGTTGTAATTTTCACATAAATAATATTTTACTAATGAGATTAGGTAATTTACATTTATTTCCACCTTCTCAATGCCTCCTCAATAATTTGATGCATTTATTTCAGGGTTGCTCCTATGGAATAAATGAAATTGTTGAAGTTCTCAATATATTCTATAAGATCCCTTGGGTTCTTTGGTTTCTTTACAAGAGGAAAAAAATTCTATTTTCTCAAAATTATCACCTATACCAAGGTGGACCACCTTATTCTTGCTCACCCTCTAAAGTTCCCCACTCTTCTTATCAAACCTATTGGATATTATGGGCAATTTAATTACAACTAGATTTTGTCTTTCATCCATGGCTTTCTACATATCTTTCACCCATTGGAGAACTATGAGAACCCATAATTCTTTAATTAGAGTTTGAAATTGAGATTAAGAATGTGTAGGATTCATAAAAAGAGGTGTAGTTAATGGAGGAACTATTGAAGTATTAATTTGAATGGGAAATATGAGAGGCTAGTGGATAATTCTCTCCCCTAGAGATAGTTCTCTCTTTGGTGTGACCTCAACTATATACTTGACAAAAATAGGGGTTCTCTCCACTATCATTATGTTTTAGGATACTATTGAGGCCTTTGGAATGGGATATACTTGAGCCAACTTTATTTTTGAAATGGATGAGATATGAGGATTAAAAATCAACAAAGTTATATGGTCTTCAAAATGGACTCTTATCTAGGGTATTTATTGACTCAGGGGAAATAATTGATGAATCCTTAGGAGGAATAAATACAAAACCTTGATATATAATAAAAGGTAAACTTACAAATGGTATTTCAATAAAGAAACATTAGAAGAGACTACTTTAATACTTTGGCTTAGTTATTATGTGAGGACTTGTTGTTCTCCTAGACTTAAAGCTTTGGATTTCTCCAGCTCTACCTCTTCATCATCTAGGTGAGTCTCTTGAATATTTCCTTTCTCTACCTTTTTTTCCTCAAAATATTCTTCTTCATCTTCATTATCTGAGTAATTAGCCAATGATAATGGTTACATTTATTCTTCCATAAGCAAATCTATTTGATTTTCTCCTTCATTTTATTTCTCAACTTCCTCTATTTTTTTCCTCTCAAGAGACTCCTCAATATTAAATAGACCAATATATATTCTTTCTTCTAATGACTTAATTTTAGTAGGAGAAGGAAAATCCTTGGGCTTCCTCTGGTATGTGAATATGGGGGGAGTGTAATGTAGAATGTAAGGTGATACATCTGAAGGAACAATAATGGTGGAAGGCATCACATTAGATGGTGGTAAAGGCATGGTAAAATTTATTGTAGAGGTAACTTGAAAGGTATTTGGAGGTGAAATGATAGAGGTAATTTGAGTAAAGGTATCCTCACAAATGGATATAGGTGATGAATGGATAGCCATAAGAGATGGTGAAGAAACAAGAAAAATAGGAATGGAAGAGAAAGAATATTGAAAAAAAAATATAATGCTTACTTGGGTCATAGTTGTTAAGGGGGTAAAAGGAGTCAACACAAAACTACTCTTCCTTTATTCACCTAAAAAAGTTGCCAACCTGTATCTTACAGTTTTTGTGCCTAGAATTTGGGTGTCAAGAGTTGTTATCGAAGAAGGGACTTGGGGACTTATAAGAGCCCTCAAAATATCCCTTTTGAGATGAGGATTAGATTACCTTTGGAAAACAAAGTTAGTTGGTTGCTCATATGTATATTTTTATAGAAGAGAATGAGGATGATCTTGTTGTTTATAGACATGAGGATAGGATGGTGGCTAATGGTGATTTCATGCCCTTTCATATTATTCCTATTTGGCCTAAGGATTATACTATAATGCCTAAGTCTAGACCATGGAAATTGACTTATCTTTCATATTCTTCCATGTCACTGAATCATCAGGTGTATTTAATAAGATGAAATCATGGTCATACTCCTCATGCCCATAATAAACATGCACCTTCTTCTTCTTCTTAAGTTGTTTAAGGTATCTTCTAACCCTTTCCTCATACCCCATTCTCTGAATGGTGCCAATTTTAGATTATAAGTATCCCTAATTTTTGTATCCTTGCTGAAATGTGATCTAACCACATAATCTATTTGGCCGATACTCATGGGAATTTTAAAATAATAATCCAGATGCCTTTGACATAATTATTCATCAATACTATTATAAAACTAAAAATATATTTCTTTTTCATCAATATTATCTAGAACATGATGTGGTAGCAATAAGGGAGAAGTCCTTATCCCTTTAATCCAAATGCCAAACAACTTGGGCATAGTTTTCCCATGGACTTCATGATATTTCTGGGGTAAAATTCATTGCACATTCTTTCAATTTCATACCAATATCTATGAATGAACATAAAAGAATGATCTTCACTAATTATATTAGCCACATATTCTTCTAAGGGTTGTCATAACTCACCATAACTTTTGTAAATATTTCCCATAATAACATCTAGAAAATAAGACATCATGTAAAAACTACCATATAATGGCCTTTGGTTTGGATAGAACATTTGGGACTTTAGTATGGCATAGATAATTTTTCCTAGTATAATCAATTAATTAGAGGTCAATAAAATGTCCAACAATGGAACCCACTCAATATGAACATATTCAATACTAAAAAATACATATAGTCTATTCAATAGAGCCATTGTTATCCTAACCCCTATCCTAAATTTAAATATGCAATTAGTTGTAATTCCTCCTTTGATATTAAATTTCTAGCTCTCAACAATCCACTCTTTCAATTTCCCCTCTACTATGTTTTGTTTAACCTAGGCATTAGTTGAGTTTTTATTGTAGGCTATTTTAGGGCTAGGTAACCTAAGATACCTCTTGAAATTCCTACCCAAAATGTACACAACCACATTCTTATTTTTACTAATAAATAATAAATCACCAGCAAAAGTGTCATACAAAAAAAAATCTCTAAGCATGTCTATATATGGCATTACCTCTGGTTTCACATCTACCTAATGATGACTTTATGCCTTGATGGGCAACAAATCATCAATGTACTAATTTTGGGCTATTTCAATTTTTTTTTGAGCTGAGTATGACATATTTGATTCTACCTCATCCCATAGTGCATAATAATGGTGTAATTTGAAATCTAAATCACTTTTATCAAAAACTATATCGGTGTACTTAGTCACACTAGAAAAAACATATAGATAAGAGACATTAGATTATTTTGAAGTTGACACCATTATTAAACTAGGTATGCAGCTAATTCTATCAAAAATACTAGTTTGAATTCATAAACACCTTTGATGAATTAGGGTTTCTGAATGCATGAGGGCTCAAAGACATAGTGTTTTCTTGAGAGTAATAGTTAAGTGAATTCCCCTTCAATGTAGATTTTGAATATATCATTCAAAAGTTTCAAACATTGAATTTATTCATGAACCATTAATGAAGATAATGAAATTTTAGTTTAAATGCCCATTTCATTATGAAAATGTTAGATTTAGTGGGTTTAATTACCTTCCACATGTCAAAGATTTTTTAACTCTAAATGTTTAGTCATTGACTTTGAGACAATTTTCATGTATTCATTAATACATTTATTTGCATGTTATCAGTGATGATTATCACATACTCAAGGTCAGTTCCTCTAGATGATGATAGTTTTCAACTCCTCATTAATATGCGATTTTATACCTTTAACTATGCTTGAACCTTCCATGGTTGTGGGTTGACGAGATCATGCCACATGGTGATATCTCAAAGGTCCAAAGATAACAAAATCTTGGGGCATTAAACTATAGACCAAATAACTATTTAACCTTATACAAGCCCATTTTAATGAAGGGATGAAAGTTTCATACTTTTGAGGATATGAGAGTACCAAAATATGGGGTGCAAAGCCTTTTAAATTTAAACCTTGTCGATGAACTAATAAAGTCTCCATGTCTCCATTCCATCGAGGGAGTGCCACCTGGTAGGTCTACGGAGTGTGGTAGTGTAGATCACTTAAAACATATACTTTATCTCAAAATATCTATTTTTTAAACCCCATGCTTTCTAATTAACTTAGTATTTATTGCAAGGTGAAGTAAAATTCAACTCGTGTGTATGTTGAAGGTATTTCCTAGGAGATACCTTCAACATCCCCTTGAATGTATGACAACACCCTTCAAGGTATATCCTAGGAGATGGCTTCAAGGGCCTTGTAATACCTTCATGGATGACTTGAAGTTAACTCCTAAGAGATACCTTGAATAAATAATTCATTATTGTGCATGTTTGAAAATCTCTTAGAAGGTACCTTGAAGGTATTATAAGGCCTTCAGGGTATCAATAAATAGTTCTTTCAAGGTGAAGGAAAACTCCAATCATATGCATGTTAAAGGTATCTCTTAAGAGATACCTTCAATGCCCCCTTGAATGTATGACAATGCCCTTTGAGGTATCTTATGCAAGCCTATTTTAATGAAGGGATGCCAAGTGTCATACTTTTAGGGATCTAGGAGTATCAAAATACAAGGTATAGTGCCTTCTAACTTTATCAAAGAATGTTTAAAACCTATGTAATACCTTTGTGGGTAACTTGAAGGTATCTCCTAGAAGATACATTAAAGGTATTATAAGGACCTTCAAGTAGTGCCTTCAAGGTGAAGGGAAATTCCACTTATGTGCATGTTGAAGGTAACTACTTGGAGATACATTCAACATTTCCTTAAATGTATGACAAATTACGCTGCTAGAAATGAGAAATGAGAAACCATAATTGCAATGAAAATGTGATGAGAAATGAACATGAAAAAGTTAAAAATAACAAATGTGTATGTCTGTATGTATGCATGGTACATAAAAAATGTTATATAAAAATATAATAAATTATTATAATGTTATTTTATTATATTATATTAAAAGACATTATATTATCTCATAGTATAATATTATATACAATTTAATATATTGAAATACTATATACCAAATTTGTCAACTATGTTATATATTATTTTCAATATAGAATATATTCTCAACTAAGTTTAAACTTAGTATTTTTATGTTTTTATATTTTATTTATTTGATTTGATCGATTTGATTGTAGCAGACAAATAAAAAACTTGACCAATTTTATTCTTGATGATAAATTATTATTTTCGACAAATGATCATATTGAAAAGTACCATGTAGTGTAAACAAAAATTATTAATACTAGAAAGAGAACATTTAAATTAGAAAATAGCTTGTGAATATGTTACAAACATTAGGGACCATGTGTTAATGAATCTTTAATAGTTATTGTCAAAGACAAGTTTTATTTTGGGTAGTTATGACCAAGACAAACCAAAAAATGAAAAAATAAAATCATATCTGATGTACTTCGATATTTGCAAGTCCATTAAAAGTGTTGAAGTAATTACTGATGGAGACTAGTATTTAGTTTAACCAAATGAAAGTGATTTAATTTAATAATGGGTAGTTCATACGTATTATTTTTATCGACCCCTATTCAAAACCCCCTACATTTTGATCATAAACATTGTAGATAATTGGGAACATTGTGTAGCATATGGAAATGTGATGGGCATTGCAGAAACATTGGTTCACATTATCATCTATGTTTCTTACATATTAACATGCAATTTATCTCATCCATTAGATTTTAGGTAACAGAGATGACAATGCCATTTTAGGTATCTCCTAGGAGATTCCTTCAAGATCCTTGAAATACCATTGTAATACCTTCATGGGTAACTTGAAGGTATCTTCTAGGAGATAAATTTAAGGAAAAATTCACTCTTGTGCATGTTTGAAAGGTATCTCCTATGAGATACCTTGAAGGTACCTGTTGATGGACATTTTGACATAATGATCAATTATATGCTAGGTATGAGAGTTTTAGTCTATTACAAGACTCTCTTGAAAGGAATATTTCCAACTCACTCCTAAAAATAAGGGGTGAGGTCACTTTTCTAAGGTTTATTTCACCTTCTCTAGGTACAATGAACATCACTTAGTGGCTCATTGAGACCATTCCATATAACGGGCCTTTGTTAGTTTGAATTAAATGTACTTCAGTAGTTCATGTGCAGTGGTAGTGGGCATGGATTCAAGTAAGTATCCTTTGGGGGAAGACAATTGTTCTGGGATTAAGGTCGACACCAAATTCTCTAAAATTTTGATACTATAATAGTTGTAATATTTTTTAACTATTTATGTTCCTGGGTCCTGATAGTGAATGTGATAGGTTTTGTAAACTTAGCCAAGTTATCAAACATTATAATATAGTTATCCTTTTGGATCTTATAAAAACATATTACGTTTACAAAAACTTTCCCATAACAATCCACAAGAATTTCTTAAGTTGAATATTTTTTATTAAATGATGTTAATAATTAGAAAATGGGTCTTATTCCCTTAAAAAAATAAAGAGATATTCAACATAAAATCAAATAAGACAAACATAGAATTGTGGTAATGTAGACCATTATCGAAACACTGTCAACAATTAAAAGTTATAAAAAACCGTATAAAACAATTTCAAAAAGAGACTAGGAGGGTAAATTTTAAATAACTATATAGACTCCTTATAGTCAGATTAAACAACCAGTTTATTGCTTCTAGTTTTAGTTTTTTCTTTACCCTTGCCTCTAGTCATTTTACTCAATCCTTGGTAGGTTTCTTTAGTTAGAATCTTTATTTTCTAGAGTGGTATCCACTCCACATCATTTTTTATTGGTCTGTTATTCAATTATATCTTCTTCTCCTTACTCTATTTCTTCTTTTGGTTAGGGGGAGTGATACCAATATCCCCACTTTATTTAGCTATTGTTGCAAAACCTCTACCAATATTAGTTCTAACCTCCTCAAAATAAAACATCCATTTCAATTTGTTAATTTGATTCACTAGTTATGTGTATATCAAGTGTTGCATTACCACCTTAGTCTAGATTTTATCCATGGTCATTTCTATGTTAGACTATTTGTTGCTTGGGGGTGGTAGGGTGGATGTTAGATATGAGCTTCACCTCTTCAAAGCTATCTTCTAAGATATTTTCCATGGGGGTTTTTTTTTTTAAATTATCCTTCCCTCTTGAAGATGGAAACTTTCTAGCCTCAACTTCTTTATTCTCCTCATAATCATCACTTGAGTCCTCCCCTTGTTATGGACATCAATTTTCTTGTTAACATATTTACCCCAGAGGGGTTCACCTCTATGAATGATAAGGAAAATAAGTCCCTAATGATTGGGGTTAGATGAGGGATTGGCCTTAAAGGAAGTAACAAAAGCTTTGAGGGACTTCAATAAAAAAGGGAAGATTAATCCTACGACCCATTAAATGGTTCATCAGTATAAAATGGTGCAAGAATAGGATTTTGTGTTTGACCTGAAGGGTGATATAATTTATGATTTGAAGGTAAATGTTAGGTTATTTCCTAGGTAAATTAGCATAGGAAAATCCTTTTTTAAATGAGATAACTACAATATCAGTTTTAAATAAAATTCTCATTACATTTTCCTTCCTTTTTTATCCTTCTAGGATTTTACTTTGTCATAGCTCATGTCAGTTACTTCATTGATAATCTCCTCCATGATCTAATGGTCAACCCTTTCATCCTAACCAAATAGTTATCCCATCATTTAGAAAACCCATGGATATGGTCAAGTCCTATCCCACAATTCTTTTTATAAAGTTGGAAAGCCCACCTTTGACTAGATTATGCAAAAAAACTAGGTCCTCCTTTACCTCTATAAAGGACATCAGTTCCATCATATCTCTCTCACCTCCCACAATGACTCTAGATGTGAAGATCTTAGTTCCATAGAAAATAATTATTTTTATCTTAATAAGAGCACTTTTTTTGTCAAATTTCAAGAATTTATTGAATGAAATGGCCTAGAAATACCCATAGTTCACAATGTGGGTAATAATTTGGTGTTGGTTGATATGCATCATACTTCAAGATATATACATCATATCACTGATTATAAGGAGTGTTGATGCTCATCCCACACATGGAATAGGTTTTATATTTTTGAAATAATGATGAAGCCTCGAATGAGAGATCATCCACATTTTTCTAATGTTTTAACACCTAACCTCAGACCCCTTAAGTTAAATATTTGAAACATACTTCCCCCTCTTCTTTATCCTTTTAAATAAATGTTTGTAGATTTATTTGCCTATCACTTTATATTGGTTTATATTTTTATTTAATTATAATTATTGACACATTTTATAAATTTATTTAAAATTTACTCCACTTTGATCTAGTTTGCCCTACTTGGGTTAGGATATCCCTTCATGGACCTTATCTTAAATTTAATAAGGTGTTAAATGTATCTTCTAGGATATAAACATGCTTATTAGTGAAAAGGATAGATTAATTATGACTATTTTTGAAAAGCACATCTATCTCACTGAGTCATAACCCTAATCAATTATTGTGTTATACTTTTATGATATGCTTAGTAAGTGCCTGATATGTTAGAAATTAGCATTAAAGTTTTAGGAAATCCCTCTTGAATGATTTTTACATCTCTCTATATATAATTTATTTTTTGTTATTTTTGTTTAGATCATACATTTTTAGTTTTTGTATGTAGATTTAAAATTTTTTATACAATTACTCACACTAGTAGAGAAATATAAGATTGAGTAAAAGGTTGATACACTTTTATTGGCATAAAATTATGATCAAACACATAGTTATTGATGTATATCTATGTCAAGGATATAATGCAAATAAATGAATAATATTTCTCAGTTTGTAGTTTAGGTACTAGAAGACCTTTAGGGTTTTAATTTAGTTTTATTGGAGTGGTTATGTGGCCACCACTTTTAGTTTACAAATAGACCCTACTATAGGGACAATAGGAATTTAGTAGTGACATTATCTATCTAAAATTTATTTATATTTTTTTGATGTAAAATTGTTTTTGTATTTTGCCAATTTATGCCCAAACTCTAAACAAATAAGTGGATATTTAAAGTGAGTATTAATATAAAGTTATTCATTTAAAAGAGTTTAATAAGGGAAGAAGGGTAGATTAAAAAAGAAGTTTTTCTTTGCAACAATAAAAACCAACAGATCTCTTTTAGTTTCTTCTTATAATAGTGCAAAAAAAACTAACATCTATGAGATCCTAGTGCTTAACTTAGAATATCATGAATGCAGTGTGTATTCTAGGGTAAATATAATTCATATATCTAAATTAGATACTTTAAAATATCTACCTACAATAAGTTACTTCAAGAACATTCATTTGTATAAATGAAGGAAACACATCATACATAGACAAACTTTGTTAGCATAGCAAAAAGCACAAACTAGGAAGATGCATTCAAAACATCACTATCATATTTTTCCATTTGAAAAAATGAAATCATGTGCTATTATAAAATATTGAGAAATAAGAACATATGAAATTAATGAAATAATGAGAAAAATGTAGGAATTCTTCTTTCTATTTGCATTAATTTCACAAAAATCTATTCTGAGGTATAATTGAGGAGGAGACTTTATATAGGCCATCTAATACCTAATATGGTTACAAAAAATTAGATATATGATGCCTATCAATGGATAGAGTCCCTAATGTCATAAAAATAGAGAATATTCCTTATTTAAATAATGGAATATTTTACAATGCATTTGTTAGGAATATAAAACACAGAGTAATATTAATGAATTAAAGATGGAAATAAAATGTAGAAAACACAACACAATAGAGACATAGATTTAATGTGGTTCATCCAATATGGGATACTTCCACATAGAAATAGCTGGTCTTTCTTATCATTCAGTCCAAAAAATGAAGGGAAAAACTTGCAATACAACCACTACAATATCCTCTTCACTCACATATAACATGCCACCATAATTATAATGCCCTCATATCAAAGGAGGGTTACATATCAAGTCAAAAATACACAAAAATAATTTCTATCATTAGATTTATTACCAGATAGTGAATGGTCTAGATTTAATACAAAATTACAATATTTTATAGTCCCTTTTGAAAAAAAAAAATTATTTCAGGGGCACTACCCCCAAACCCCCACTAGGAGGGGGATCCAAAATAGGATGTCATCCCCCTAGACCCCCACTGTAACCCTAGTGGGTGGGGGGCATTTCCCCCCCTATTAGTAATTGGGCATTAAAATAAGATCAAGATTCACCATCCAACATCATTGAATGAAATTTGGACATGATTTTTATCAAGAGAAATCCCAATAGATAGTTATCTTGTTCCTAAAGTGTTGGGCTAAGATCTTGCTAGTGTGGTTGATGATGAAACCCCCAATATAGAAGAAGATGAAAATGGACCCATAATAGTTAAATAAGTAGTGATTACTATTATTTATTAAGAATAAGGTATTTTAGGAGGGGTTGAGGAGGTGGAGGTTCCTATGGTGACAGTCTATGGCTTGTTGTCTGCTTGTTTTTCAGCTTCTATCTAGATTCTCCATGCTTCAGAGCATATTTTATAATCATTGTCAATTAGTTTTAGATCTATAATATGCTCTTTCAATAATTTGATTTTAAGACCTACCATTTCATCATGATTTCTTAGAAAATGTCCTATAGCCTCATTTATTTACATAAGGTTTTCTATCTTTTGGTTGGTAGATGTAGCCAAGTTTAGCATCTCCTACCTAAAAGTCACTCCCTTGGCCATGGCTTGCTTTCTGAAGTTTACAATAAAGTCTTACAATTGGGCATTGAAGGCATATTTTCTAACAATAAAACCATCCTTGTTGGCATGGTACATAATCTCAGCCTCTTTTAGCAGAGTTACGACTCTATCACCCTATTAGGTGAGAGATTGGCCCATGGATCTCATTTAATCAATCCACTAGTTCATAGCTTTCCTTCTACCAATTATATAGGGCTAATAAATTCTCTAGTCCTCCAAGGGGATTAGATTCAAATGTTTAAACCTTTTCATTCTGATCAACTTCACCAAGTTGATTATCTTATTATAATATTCCCCATATGCACCTTCTGCCTTGAGGATCCTATTATATATTTCATCTCCCTTTACCTTGTATTGGACCAAGGTGATCAATATGTCAAACATTACTTTCACAACCCATTCTACCTTAGTTATGGTATCCTTTGCCAATGTGGTTTTGTTATGATTCTCTAGATCAGTTACTCTTTGTTTCACTTCTTTTATCAATTTAGCAGTGACATCACCATATGCCTTTAGAACTGAGAGGGGTTCCTCTTCATACTATTGATGTTGGCTAGGCCTAGTTTTCTTCTTCTTGTTTAGCTCAAATAGGGTCTTTTATGACTCATATACAATTGTTTCATCTAGATGTGTGACCTTCCTCTTGGTTAACCTCTTCATTGATCCAACCTTCTTATCAAATTCCAATGTGACTTATAAAGGGTCCACTATGACCAAATCTTGGTTTTCTAATGTAGTTAACTCCATCTATTTTATCCATGATTTTTATGATGAACCAGTCATAGGTTATGTAAATGGAGGTAATTGCTAGTTGGGGTTAACCCTTAGGGGGAATACGTTTGGGAAGTGACTATGGAGGTGATACAAACAAATGCAAAACTAGGGGATGAAGTGGTAAGTGTCATTATTAAAGATGAAGTAGAGCTAGCGTTAGATGGAACACTAGTTGGGAATCAGAGAGCTTGAGGGATGATAATAATGGCCTTTATTTGGTAGTTGTGGACCTGGCCTAAGCATAGTCCATTATAGAAATGGAGGCAAAATGGCCATTATTAAGACCTTAAAAGTGGAATATATGACAGAAGGGTTGATAATGGGCAATGTCATAGTTATAGGTCTAATTATAGGTCTAATGAGGGGTTATAAGGGTAATAGGCTCATATTTCCTAGTGTTAGGGGCTCATAGAATATTCCCAAAGGTTGTTTATATAAGAATGAAAGAGGAAAACAAACATGCTCATAACCTATTATATCTAGTTCCTCTCTAGAGAAGTAGGGGAGGTAACCCTGATATTGAAGCTATTAGTGTTGGAGTAGGTGTAACTACTACATCCACTAAAGGTCTTTCCTACACTTAAGTGATGCTTTGTGCCTAAGATGGGATGTTGGATGTTGCTCCTGAAATAGAATCCTACTTAATATGATTTCTTGTATTATCTCCTCCCTTCTCCAAAGTAAGAGATAATTCCTACAATATTCTCTAAGTGAGGGGTTGGATGGAATTTCTTCCTCAATACTGATAGCATGGACTATGGATGTAGATGCTCCTACTTGGGTATTTTCATGTTTAAAAACCTCATAAAAACCTAAATCTTACATCTTCCCCTTTACCTATGGGATATTAACATCATTTAGTCTCTACTTCACCTCTATGTCATTGGCTACATTGATGTAAAACTTGTCTTCATATTTAGGCTAGTGATGGTAGGTAATGCTTAGAGTTTCCTTATGCTTGATGTAGTGTTTGAAATTCAAATGTTTAGGGTCCCACTCCCTATTGGTATCTCTTTCCAAACCAAAGTTGAGTCTTTATTTGGTAGTAACAATGACTGAGTTATAATTTTCAACTTTAAATTGGTTGATGTTAGATATCTGAGGATGAAACAATCCTCTTTTCTTATTCTTGTACAGTCTATCCACCCCTGTAAATAGATGGAAGGAAATTTATTATTCAACCAGTTTATCTACTATGGTAGGCAACCTGAAGGGAGTTGTCTTAATTCTTAATACCCTTATCACTATATAGCTTGGATAGTGCCAGTAGGCTCCCAAGGTGCTTAATGTTTTTATTAATTTCTTTAGATAACCTAGGCATGGGCTTCTCATAGATGGCCCTATATAGTATTAGGTAGAAGAGATTGGCAATTGACTTCATCTCTTACTTTTATTTGTAAATTCTTACATTTGAGAAGATATGAGGGATGATCTACTTTAGTTTTAGATCTCAATTGGTAAACTGGGGGAACTTTTAGGTAGTGTAGATAACATCCACTAAGTACAAAATCATCTATAAATGATTCCCTTGGTTTGCCATGAACTTCCTAATCTGGGATGACAAGTTGTAAGATATTATTTATACTAGAGGGGGAATCTTGGAATCATCTATGATCATGGATATAAGTGGAACCAACTTATTTTTTATGTGTCTTGTGTCATTGGCCCCATGCAGCCTATTCATCATAGTTATCCCCATCTTACTCTTTTCCTAAATTGGGTGATGGGGATCTATCTAATTTTGGATTTGCATACGAACCTACCCTTATTCTCTACCTAGTCCTTCAAAACTTATTTGATGTTATGTGTTTGGATATATTGGGTGACACTCTCCTAATTGTAAATAATCTCTGGTCTAGGTAGATCATAATAAGCCTAAAAGGTTATCCCAAATAAGAAATCAATTTCATTACCCAAATTAAAATACATGATCATATTATCAACATAGTTGGACTATAAAAACATTTGTTAGACTAAGTCTATGCAAGGGAGTACCTCTGGGTTAGATTTGGCCTTGTGTAATCCCATAGATTTGAGTGCTAGGATGTTCATCTTGTCTTCTACATCATTGGATCTTTCCTCATCATCATTATATATGTATATAGTCCCTTATAAATAGTAGGATAAATCATTATAATTCTTATATTCAGTGGCCAATGCAATAACATTATAACTGGTGTCCCAAAAGATGGTGTTCATTTCGTAGGAGTAGAGGAATGGAACTTGCTTTGGATTGGTGGCTTTGGATTTTCCTAATTTGGCCATGGTTCCCATTTTTTTGATTAATAATCTCATGGATTTCTCTAACAGAAAAAATATTAGGAATTAAAAACTTTTAAATCAAATTTAATATAACCATAAATCAAATCTAACTTATGCAATAGAATGCATCAGGGAAACATTCCTCAAATCATAGATATAATGAAAGAATTAAAATGGAGAGAAAAATAATCAATCACACAACAAAGATCTAACATGGTTCACCCAATGTGGTCTACATCCACCAAAAAAGTTCTCAATATAAACTATAATAAAAACATAAGACTATAATGAAATCTCACAGAGAAAGAAAAATATCCTATAGAAATTTTTTCATAAATAAATGTTACACTTTCACGTGCAATTACATAATGATGTATCTATCAAGATGATAAACCACACCCTAAAATAAACATCTACACTTTTCAAAAACACTTGTACTTTGACTCTGATCCTCAAGGCCACACCTTATAAAATAAACCATCAATGTCTAAAGGCCACACCACACCCTGTATATATAGAAAATGAAGGAAAATCCATAAAAGGAGGATAAATTGTGCCATACTTATCCAACATAATCATCATCCACTAAGGACAACTCAATTCTACCTCATCAAGATCATCCAAAACTCTCCCAAGAAGGAACATGCCAAAGATAGAATCATGTGCTCACAACCAACTCCTTGACACAAGGAAGGCAATACATTTTCTAATAAATAACCCATATCCCTAAAAATGAGGAAATCAATCCCACTTCCAATAAACAGGAAGTCACATGAAAATAAATAAATATAACAATTAATTCCCTAAAATTAAGGAAATCAATCTCACTTCCAATATATGAGGAAGTCACATGGAAATTATTAAATGAACATTTAATAATATTCCACTCACATGTGGAGTACATGAGAAATGTTTTCCCCATACCCTTGGAGCTCTCTAAGCCCCCAAAATGTGCCACCATGGTCATGTGATAGCCCCAAAGGGCTCCACACTCAACAAAAAGAATGCACATAAATTTTTAGAAAATAACATAAAATACTTCAAAGTTCTTTAGTAGATAACTACTAAAAGTGAATGTAATGCTTCGAGACAACAAGATTTAAACTCTAAATTTTAGAATTTAAACTGAAAGATATGAGTCATAACTGGCAAGTATATTTAACTTGCTTTGACTTTAAGCCTAGGTAGCTCTTTAATTTTTTTCTAACTCTTCAAAAATCCACTTTGAAGAATTAGCCAATCCTTACCTTCACTTTATCTATGTGGCCTTTCATTATAGGATTGATTTTTTATATGAAGTGACTTGGATTTATAACCACTGAAATGAGCCCCATCAACATTTAATTCACACCAACAACTGACACTTTATAGATAGCTATGTGCCACCTAGGTGTCATACTTAGCACGTGCTCTACACTTGGTGCCATTTTATGTACTTCATCCTTTTATTTAAAATATTGTGTTATCCAAGTGGATTGTAATATATTATACTATCACCTTCTAATTAGATTTCTCTTCCTTGATGTAGCATGACTTGACCCCTTTTATTTTTGGTTGATGTGGCCTTGGGACCTATACTGGCTTGACGAGTAGTACATTTTCATTGGCTCACATTATCACATGCTTTTGTTATATGAAACCTTTAATGGAGCCTACTAATGTGATACTTAGCCACATCTCATCCTTTTGATTGGATCACTTTTTGTTGAGTTTCATAATTTTCTTTGATTGTGTTATTACCATGAGGTAAAGGGTCCATGTGTCATCATCTCATTGGTTCTATCTACCACATGGCTTTTATGTAACATCAAACTATCTAATATTAAGTGACTAAATGACAAGTGTCATTTTATCATGCACTTGTAGTATTATTAAAATTAAACTTTACATCTTAACTATGTGGGTGTGAAGGGAGTGATTGAGTGCCAAGTGGCATGCTATGATTGGATCGCTTTGTTCAGGGACACTTGAATGTAATTGGGGTCTTGAAAGGCTATGATTTAGTGCCATGTGGCATATATTTATTGGGTTATAATTCTTTTTAGGCTAAAATTTAGTGATTGAATGACAAGTGGCACATTCCCACTAGGTTTTTGGGTTGTGATATTTTATAAAATATTAAGATGCTTGTAAGACCATAACCAAGTGTTAAATGGCATGCTAAGATTGGATCATAGGGTCATAGACCTTTTTGTAACTTCTATTCAAATTTGAAATATCATGACTGAGTGTCAAGTGGCATGATGTGATTAGATCGCTAGGTCACAAACATTTTTGTAACTTCTCTTCAAACTTGAAACATTGTGACTGAGTGCCAAGTGACATGATGTAATTAGATTTTTGGGTTGTACAACATTTTTAACTTCTCTTCAAAGTTAAAATGTTACAACTAAGTGATAAGTGTCATGATACGATTGGATCATCAAGTCATGACTATTTCTAAGAGCTAAAATATATGTGATGAATCCTTAAACTCTATATGACTGAGTAACCAATGCATGTGATACTATCATGTGTCAATTAAGGTTGATTTGGCATCAATTTTTTGCATAAAGGAATGAAATGTGAAAGTTAGTGAACTATATGATAATGAAAAAAGGGAGAAGTCCAAATTCATAAACCCTAAGTATAGAATCTGATTTGGACCCTAATACAAAACATAAAATCAAGGTATTTCATAGTATTGAATATGATTTTTAGCATAGCCAAAGTAATACCATGATTCAGAAACCTTAATTAAGTAATTTTTATTGCATTTTAGGGACCATACATTGGTTTTTTAAATTTTAACCCCTTTCAAGAGCTCTTTTTGAACAAATTAGATCATTAGAAAAAAATAATGAACTAGACATTAATGAAACATTTTAAAAGGTACCCATTAATATTTATCATGGACCAACATGAATTTTTAACTTTTTAAGTCATAAAAACGGGTTTTAATCATGTGGATTCAATGGTAAGGTATATCCTAGGGTGAATGACTCAAAATTTTCATAGGGCCCCCATTTTTAGCAAAATGGGGCCATGTTGATCACAACAAATGGTAACCTCTATAGGAAACATATTAATATGTTAGAATTTAGAAATCCTAGTTTAGAATGTAATCACTAAGTAATCATCCCTTGGTAGATGTAAAAAATATTATAATTGATTCTATAGAAATTTTTAAAAAAATCATTTTAAGGATTAATGACTGAAAATCTATAAAAATACCATTCATACCATGCGTGTGCTTTGAAATAATTGACCAACGTGCCTTTGGGTTTCAAAATTAGTGGCTTCAAATGTTATGTCTTTGAACATAGGTTTTGAGAAAGCATTATATATATATATATATATATATATATATATATATATATATATATATATTCTCAAATTTATAGGGGATGTCTTGGGAATTGATATGCTTCCATCCATATATCTATAGCCCCGATAAAGATACCTTTGGCTCCACTCTAGACCTTACTCCACTACTAGCTAGGAATCCATGGTCCTAATGGAGTTTACCCAAATCACCTTCAAGAGAATGCAACTTATAGTGTCAAACCTATTTCAACTTGATACATGTGTTTTGATATATTTTTTTATAAAACCTTAGAGGTTTGGAACCAGTTTGTTAGCCAAGTTTTAAGGAATTTTAGAACTTTTTCTCAAGAACCATTCACTTTTAGTGACTAAGTTTTGCCCAGGCAATCTTATGACATGAGATTAAGTGTGAGTATGTATGGACCTTCATAATTCTAAAACCTTTATTTAGTCAAATGCATTCTTGTTATAACTAGATTACAATTAGAATAAAATCACTTATTTCATGAAATGACAATATTAAATTTTAAATTTCCCATATTTTCTAAATACACACATAGCACATTTTATTACATTGAACAACCATCTATTGGGATGTAAAAAAACTCTAACACCTCAATTTTTTATATTTTAGAACTTGGGATAAATGTAAGAGAAACCTTAAACTGTACCTAAAGGGATTATTGTTAAGTTATAGCACATAATAACTACTCTAAGGAAATAAAAGAAGTGAGATCAAACACCCAACAAAAAATCAAAGTAGAAAGGAAACTAATCTACTCTTACCTACTACTACACTAAACCAACTCACAATCCTTTCATGAGGGTACAAGGGGTAGCCAAGAAGTATTACTTTAAGTACTATCCATTCACTAGTAGAGCTAAGTCATTTCCTTACAAGTCCTTCAGTCTAAATGCGTTATCACCCAATATCTCTATAATTGGATATGGCCTAATCCAAAGGGATGTGAATTTTTCATGTTGTTCTTTTTTCTCATGGGTTTTGTCCCATAGTAAGACCAAGTCTAATATTTAGAAAATTTTGATTTTAGCCATTTTTTCAAACCATATGTTTACTACATCCTAATGTTTACTAAAATTATTGAGGGATTCATCTTTAGCATCTTCCATTTGAACAATATTCAATATTCCAAACTTAATTATTTCATCATCATCCATATATTTATCCATGAAATCATAAGTGGGTAGCTGTAATGTAATGGGAAATATTGGTTACAGCCCATACACTAGTAAGAATGGATAACTTCAAATCTTTCTTATATCTAGTTCGATCTACCCAAAGAGCATATTTTAATAATGACTACCACTCCCTTGGTTTTTTATCTACTGAGTTCTTTATTTAATTCATTAGATTACTATTTGTCAATTATGTAACACCATTCCCTTGTGGATAGTGATTCAAGGAAAGCTTGACAATAATCTTATTGTCATAAGCCCATTTTGTGAATTTTGTGGATTGAAAAGTTGGGAAATTATCACATACCATAGATAAAGGAGTGTTAAATCTTGTTGTGATGTTCTCTTATAGGAACTTGATGACATCAATTGCCCTATAATTATTAATGGCAATTGCTTTAGTCCACCTAATGCAATGGTAAGTAGCTGTTAGCAAGAATTTGTGGCCTATTGACAAGTTAGGATTGATGATTCCAATAAAATCTAGTCCCATTGAGTAAATGGTCTAGTTTCAATCATTATTTATAAAGTCATGGCTAGGCTTACTTCTCTATTATCTAACACTTGACATTGATAACATGCATGAATGTGAGCATGTTCATCCTTGAATATGATAGACCAATAATAGTCTACTATAAGTATTTTATGGGTAGTGGTTTTGCCTGAAGGATGTCTACTTTCCAATTTATCATGGAAGTTGTTGAGTATGTCCATAACTTCCTGAAGACACATCTCAAATAGATTATTTCATAGTTTTTATATGGAGCACTCCTATTTTGATCATGAAGTATGAACTTTTGAGCCTGATTGCTCCTCTTTGTTCTCTTTTTGATTTCAGGGGGGCAAGTTCCACTCAACAGGTAATAGACAATGTCCTTATACCATTCCTCACTTGAGACTTGGTCTACTTCTAATTGTAAAACATCAATTTTAGGGTCATGTTATGCCTATTTTCTACCCCCCCCCCCCCGCCCTAATTTTTTCAAAAATTAGTACTTGTTGCCATATAGATGATCATGTCATAAAACCTAAAACTATGTTGGAGACCCTATTGATTGATAGTATTTTTAGATGCATCTTTTATTATGAAATGATAATGATTAGTTGATGAATTCATATTTATGTTTCTAATTAGTTTCAAAAAATCATGGTGGATTAATGAATAAAATACACATATATAGTTATGAATATGATCGGTTATCTTAATCTTCATACAAAATAGTTTTTAGATAGTTTTAGTTATAAAATACACTTTCAATTTTGACAAATATATAGTTATTCTCTAAATTTCATAGATGAGATGATTTGATTAATGGTTCAAAAATAGATAATGATGATATGTCAATGGTTGTTACTTTCAAAGGCATTACATTTAAGAATCAATGCATCCAAAAAGTTATTTTAAAGGTATATATTAGATTCATGGCTCATTTTCTTTTACTACTGATGGTATAATAGAAATTTGAATTATTGATATGCTTAACTTGATTTAGTAATGTTATCATTCTATCTCATCTAGCTTTCAGTTTCATTCTTTGTCTAATGCTTTGGTGTTTTGACTACCAAACTACATGGTTTGAGATAATGGTTCTCATATTTCATAAAATTATAAGAACCTATTCAACATTTTAAGTCTTAGTGATTTTAAGATTCTAATAATTATTCAAATATATAAACATAAATTTGAGTCATGGATGACATTTTATTGTCTTTATGATCATAGAGATTCATATGGTGGAAAGGATTAAGATCTTTGACTTGTTTCATAGAATAATTTGATGACATAGGGTGTTTTTAGATAATCTTCACATATATTTTTGAGGTCTTAATATTGATTATTTTGATATACTTGTAATGTTTCAAGGGGCCTATCTTGTGACATGATTAAGGACCCTTCGATTCACGATGTTAATACATTAATGTTTGCTAAGGTATGAAGGTCCATCATGAAGTATGCTATTTTGCTAAGGTATAGGTTGTAAATTAAAAGGGTATTGATTTGAATATGAATTATATTCATTAAGTCTATTAGCTTAATGAGATGGATATTGACTGGTAGATAAGGGATGTTGTGGCAAGGTGAGTTGGCATGAACATTAATCTCAAAGGGATGGCCTTGAAGTTTTGAGATTGACACAAAGATTTGGTGGTAATTGAATTTAATGTGAAATAGCCTCTCCTCAAACAATGGAAATTAGCAGATGATTTAAAATGAAATAATAGTTATCACTAAGTTTAATCACACTGACAAATGGTTTAGAAAAGTTACTATAGTACTCATGGTTTAATGTGAACCAATGAGATTTGAGCACGGTATCTAGTTAGTTACAATGGTAAGTTGGTAAATATAAGTGTTAATTTTCTTGGTTATTGTTTCATTATTATAAGCTTTGATGTAGAAGTAGAGCCATGGTCAGATAATCTTTGAGCTGTAGAGCAAAGTCTTGGTGAAGGATATTAGACATAAAGTATTGGGGTGCATTACCAGTATGTCTCTATAGTGTTGATTGATTTTGTTTTGAAAATATCATGGTGATTTATGAAGCTTAAAATTTACAGTGAAGAAATAAGTGTTGGTTGGAGTTTTAAGTTGCATGAACAAGGTCGGTTTAGTCTGCATCATTATTCCTAGGAGCTTAAAGTTAATTTTCAATGGTTTTTATGAAGAAATGCAAGCCATATAAAATCTTATGCATCTGTCTTCATGTTGATGGTTTGAGAAGTTTATTTTTTGTATGGTTAAGACGTCATCAATTATGCATAGTTTTATATATATGGCTGAAAGATTGGAGTTTAAGATTTTCTAGTTAATATTAGCATGCATACAAAGGTTCCCATTTGTTTAATGAAATTTTTGAGAAAGTTGTTCAATATGCATGGTAAGCTTCTAGTTTTGATATTTTGGGTCTATGAAAGAATAGAATATATTTGGTTCAAAGTCTAGTTTTCAAGAAAATGAAGAATGGATATTTAATTCACAACATTGGTGTTGTTTGGTTCTATTTCTTTCAAAGGATTATTTTAAATTTATTGCATGGAATAAATCAAGCATTTTTTGCATGGGTTCTCAGTTCTCTAATTTTCACCTTTCAAGTATATTTTGAGATCTGGTCTTTATTTTTGAAGTTCTAGTTGATGGTTTCAATAAAATCCTAGAATTATAAAATCTTTTCCATCTCTGTGAGTGAGTACATGGAATATTTGAAGGTTTACGATGCATGTTATAAATGATGATTTTATTTTTTTTAATTTTAATTTTTATTTATTTTTTGATTTTGTCTATTTTATTAAAGAATAAGTGTATTTTTTGGATCAAGGCCTAGTTTTCATAAGTGAAATATGTCAAAGCAAAACAAAATTCTGAGTTTCTATACAAAAATTTCATATATAATAGTTTTCCAAAATTTTCAAGTTGACAAGCATGATAAATTTGTTTGTTAAATGACATGGGTCTTGGATAGTTTCAAAGTAATTAACAAGGGTTTTTGTGTATGATGCTCAAAATAAGTCAAAAAGTTTTAAATTTTGTTTTAAACCCTAATATGAGAAATAGTATATATATTCCTTCTCTATGGATTTTATCTCACTCTCTAAGGTTGTGTTGTCTGATTATATATTTAGTGATTCACTCAAAATAATTAGAATGATATATTTGAAAGCATTTTTGTGAAGAGTTGTCTGAACCTCAAATTTCATGAATGAATCATACTGATTTTAGCTTAATTTCAAAAAAATTGAAGAACAATGATGCATGTTTGGGTTTCTATCAAAGAAGTTTTTTGTTTATTAAAAAATTTCATAGGTTGATTTATAAGAGAGTTCCAAATAAACCTAGTTGACTATTTTTATGGAAGCATATCAAAAAGGTTTATAAAATAGATCTATTCTTATGGTCTATTTATAGTGGTTGAATTCCAAAAGAGGATTTACATGTATAAAATGATTTGTATTAGTATTTTTGACATATAATGGTATGCTAGTTTGCATGTGCACTGAAATTTAATGATGTTTACCTATATATTTTAGAATTACCAAAATTTGAAACTTCAAGAATTGGTTTTGGATATTATTTGATGTGGTCACTTTGAAAATATTTTCTTATATTTTTGTATCTTCATTTGGAATGGATTAGTTTTAGAAAATTTTGAAAGTTATCAGGCTAGTTAGAAACATTTTGGTTTAAAATCATAGTCATTTGTTGATGAAATAGTGAGATACTTTTTACACATTCTTGGTTTGCATTTGGAATTTCATTGAAGTGTTCTGAAACAAAATTATGATATTGTGATAACAGTTGGAGATTCATTTGAAATTTTGATATAGATAGATGGTTTTTAATTTATGATATAATTTAGCTTCATTTTATTGAGATATAGTAGTTTTTTAGTCTTATTTTTTGTGGGCATTTATTGTTTCTCAGTCTTATATTTGATTGTTATATTTTAGACTGATCATAATGTCAAGGTGGGACCAACATAGTTCATCTAAAATTAATGACAATAGAGGGTGGGGTTAGAGTTATGGTAGTGATGTTAATCAATTCAATCCCAATAGAAATTTCCCTAAAAGTGGTTTCTATGTAAGAAATTTTGGTCCTAAATTCTATAAAAGAATTAACATGTCTATACATTTTGACGCTTTAGATGCTAAATTATAGGATATATTAAGTAATTTATCTAATAACCTTTTATTTGGCCATAGGTTTGGAGCATGAACCCCTTCTCAAAGTAGTTCATCTCACCATTTGGAGAATAACCCTCAACACTTACCACTTTAAGCCCCTAATGTTGAAGGAATTGAGCCAATTGTTGATTAGCTTCCTATAAATAAAGTCACGTAGCTTGAAATAGAAATTTCCCATGCTAAAAACTATAAGAATTTAGATATACCTTTAGATGTACCTTTTCCTTCCCTTGTATATCTTGATGGAAAGTTTAAAAGGTTGAGTCTAGATACTGCCCATAGTGAGCCTATCTTAAGATTTGAAAGATTAAATTTGGGAATACAAGGCTATGTTGGTAAAAGAAAGATACTGGACATTCCACCTTCCAACACAAAAAGAAGAGTTGTATAAAAAAGAGATGAAAGTTAGTTAGAACCTGATACACCCATGGAGGTCAAGATATTGAAAAGGATCAAGCTAGACATTGATGATAGTACAACTAATTTAGAAACAAGACAGGTGCATTTCCCTACAATTGAAATGGAGTATGATTTTTGTTTTAATGTACAAGACAAACTATCAATTTAAGTACTTTTTGATTCAAATGATTATTGGTCATCCAGGGGATAAATTTTTATTTTATTACTGTAATTTTTCATGATAGAAATTGAGACTTCAGTTTGATACTTCAGTTTTTAGACTTTCGATATATTTTGATAAATTTTAGAAAATATTAGAGATCTAAATTTTGGTATAAATATATATGCTTAAGTTATTTTGACATAGATTATAGATTAATATAAATAATATTTATTGACCTTTGACTTATTCATTTTATTATTTAAATATGTATTCTATTATATTATTAATCAATGAGGTTCCCCACCCGTTTAGATTAGTACCCCTAGTCTGTATTTAATAAACATGATCAGTTAAGACTTTTAAGTCTTAATTATACCTATCCCTCACCAATATTTGTTATAATTAAGTGACTTTTTTAAAAGTTAATTAGTTTTATATTAAGGTAAAAACAAGTTTTGAAGGGGGCCCAAAACCCTTTAACAGAAACAAAATAGATAAAGCATTATCGTGCACCAGGAAAAGCAATCCTACAACCTACTAAAAATTAGCAACAAAATCAAGTTATAAAAGGACAAAATCACTATACAGTATGTATTCAGCCCCCTAATATTCCAAGTAATGATCTAATATCTATTTTTTAGGGGTAAAATCTAGAATAGTTGCCTGCCTGCCATCAGCAATATTCTGCATACTTTCTAGCTCTCTAGTTTTCCTAATGGATCTTCTTCCAAATTTGTCAGGAGAACCAACATCCAGTTTCACCTTAAAATGTTGTTCATCTCTATTTCTAGATTTATCCAGAGTAGAAGCAAGATGTTTCGCCTTTGTTTGCTAGTCTTTTTTACTGCTTCTTGTTTCTACCCCCCTTAGTATTGGTCTTTTTTTCATCCTTTTTTCTTTGGTTTAGAATATGCTTTAAGTTTTCTCCATTATCACTCACAGGAAGCTCATCCAAAGGGATATCATTATCAACTTGAATCTCCTTAGACTGAGAAAGAAGAAAATTTCTCTCTAATTTATTTCCAGCTTCAGCCAAGTATTCACCTTCTTCTAGCACAGTTTTGTCATCAATATCTCTCCATTGATCTTCTATCTTTTGATAGCAAATGATTTGTTTTGATATATATGTCAAATCATCTATTCTTTGTACATGTATTTTGGTATCTGATTGCAACCCATTTCCTTCTTTCTCAAAAGAAAACTCTTTATCAACCTCAGTATGTGGAGCTTTAGGATCTTGAAAAGAAGGCTCTTTATCCGCCTCAGCATGTAAAGCTTTAGAATCTTCATTATTCTTTTGTTCTTGTCGATGATCTTCTTTGGGTTTCCATTCTTTCTTTATAACTAATAACTAACTAAAATTAGTTATAACTTATTTGCAACTAAGTTTGATGGTATTAAAGGAAATCAAGGACTCATTTGAAGAGAGAAGAAGAACAACTGATATTGAGGACTTAAACATTTTATGAGGTTAATCATTCATATTTTTTCCTTTTACATAACTTATTTGAGATAGTACAACTCTTGCAAATCGACACAATGGTAATTTATCTAATGGTTAAGTAATTGCTTAGGCAACACAAGTATATAAAGCTTTATTTAACATTTAATATTAATTATCTAAAGTTTAATAATATTAACATCTTTTGATCATTGCTATTTGTAGTTCTATGTGTAGCTTCTAAGTATTCAACCTAAATAATGTTGAAAACTTTGCTATTTTATGACTCAAGCTATTATAAAGGAAGAATGTTAGTTCTCTCAATAAAGTTATCTTTTTCTGCTAAGATGACTCTCTTTTGAGACTCACATGCTTTATTGTAATACATTTTGACTCTAATTTTAATATAATTCTAACTTTATATTTTCTTTAAATCTAGTTTTATTTATGTTTTATTAGTTTTTTTTTTTCTCTTTATCTTAGTTTCATTTTTGTTTAGTTATTTATTAGTAACTTAGTCTAATTCTTGTTCTTTCTTTAGTTATATAGTAATAGATTATTTCTTTGTTTTGATCTTTCTTTAGTTTACTTTTAGAGATTTAGTTCTTTCATTTCTATCTTAATAGTTTATTAATCTGTAAGGTTTCCAATTAGTAGTCTTTTTTGTTTTCTTTAAGCTAGTCATTTGAGAATTATTTTATAGTTTATTAGAATAATTCCTATTTAGTTTTAATTCATATTATATATTTGATCTTTTAATCCTTAGTTTTATTCTATTTTGAGTTTGTATTTGATTAGAGTAGCTTGTTTTAGTTAGATTATATAGCTTAAATAGACTATTGTCTTTTTATTAGTTGTTTGCTTATTTTATTAACTTGTTAGCCTCACTCTCTTATTTACAAGTTTAAATACTTTATCTTTTTCTCAAATATTTTTTAAAAAAAAATTATAGTTGTTTCTTGAATTAAACTTGGAGAATATTACATCAAGAAGTAAGATATCCTTGGAACAAATATATATTTACTAAATAAGATTTCTATTCTTTAAGAGATTATCTAACTCATAAGTTTTTTCTATCAGATAGAATAGATTATAGATTTTCATCTTAACTAATTCATGATTGATAAAATAGATTTTTGATTGTTATAATGGAATACATTTTATTTAATGACTTATTAATTATTTCTTAGAACTTAAAAAAAAACCTCTCACATCTTTATGATCATAAACAAACCTTTAGAATCCCATGATTAGACTAATATGATTCCACATTGACCTTTGCGATAGGTGAAAGGGTTGATTGATTGATGGTATAATTTTAATCATCAACAAATTTGGCCACTTTATTAGGAAAAATCATTCAAAAATATGATTTAATTTTTAGTTTTGTTTTCTTTTTGCTAATGGTACTTAGAGGTAAACAACCTCCTATTATCCAACCTATAATAGATATAGAATATGATCAAGTTGATGTTGCTTTTAATTTAATGTGTTATTCATGGTATAATCATCTTGAAAATCTTCATCAGGTTATTGAAGTCATAAATCAAGAAGAAGAGATTACAGAATTTGAAATTGATTGGTATTTAAATCTTACACATGAAACTAAATGAGACATTTTAAATTCAAATAAAAGAATTTGGGAAGATAAATCAAGAGTTTAGCTGCTAATCCTAAACTTAAAATTCATTTTCTTTCTGATTCTTTTCCATTTGATGATTTTTTTTACCTGCTAAAATTGTTATAAATCTATAATTAGATCAAAAACATTAGGTTCAAAATAATCAATCTATTCAGGTAGAAACTACTAAGTCTTCCAATAAGATATCAACTAGTGGGATAACAACTAGTAGTAGAGTGAAGACTAGAGGATCTGATTCATGGGTTGAAAAATAATATAGAACAAGATGATCTCACTAAAGGTGAAGACAAAGCAGAAGCTTAGGAAGAGCATCAAAAAGATGTAACACCATAGATTTTTTCTAATCTAATTAATGTTGGGAACCATCTTGGTAAGTTACCTTTTCTTAAGGAATTGAATATACCAAAGTTTTCTAGTGCTACTGGAGAATCTTAGGAAGATCGCTTAGAAGCTTTTAGATTGGTTTGTGTTACTCTTAGAATAACTAATAAAAAGTTTTGCTTAAGATTTTTTTTCCCAAACATTACAAAGAAAATCTTATCATGCATTTATTAGTTTGCCTTCTGGGGTTATTGACACTTGGAGAGATGTTGAAGATTGGTTAGAGTTATCCTTTGGAAAATCTAAATAAGATTTTGATCTTATGAATTTTTCTATTAATCTAGATGAGACTATTTATCATTTCATTTTTAGATTGACTAAACTATGTCAAAAGATCTCTTGTGATCTTAGACCATCTAAAAAGTTATATAAACTTTATTTTTGCAATGCTTTACCTTTAAAGTATAAAATTAATTTAGAATATAAAGACATTATAGAATATAGTGACACTTTAAGTTTTTATATTGAATATAAAAAGAAGCATAAATGAATTGGTTTTAAAGATAGGTCTTCTACAGACTTAAATTTAGATAATTCAAAATTATTAAAGACCATATAAAGTATAGGTAATGAGTTAGTAATTGTTAAAATATAACTTAATGATAAACTTCTTCCTCAAATATGTTATAATTACTAACAAATTCATGCAGCTAGTCTTTTAGGACAACTTGATAATATTAATGAAGTGGTGAAAAATCCTAAAGTTGATCTAAGTATGTAAGAAGAAATAAATTATGAAAAAATTTATGCTTAGCATTTTGATCCTCCTATTAATTACATTCCTCCTTTCTATTTCAAAGTTGAAATTGTTAATAAGATAATTCATAATTATATCATAGATACAAGTGCTTTAAATAATATCATGCCTAAGTCTATTGCAGATCAATTAGGTATATCTTATGAAGTAGATAGTAGGAATATTATTAGTTTGATTCTAGATAAACTAAGAGTTGTGGTAAGTTTTGTGATATAATCATTAAAATTTCATATGATGAACATATTAGATGTATGACTAATGTTCAAGTGTTGGATATTCCTAGTAATTATGCAATGTTGTTAGGAGAGATTGGTCTACAGCAACTGAGGATTTTTTTGAGAAGGATATTATATGAAATAAAAATTTCATGATGTGCATGAATTAATCCTAGATTAGATAAGAGAAATTATACCTACACTTTTGATTCGGGATACACTTGTTAAGCGGGAGCATGACCAATATAGGGATCTGCTAGACCTGATTAGGGGATCACTTGTATCACTTATAATAACATATCATGTTGGGAAGGGTTCAAAATATTATAGTCTAACACAATCACACAACTCTAAAAGATTCTTATAATTTTATATTCACTTATGTAATAAAAAAGAAAGAAAACTATTCTAATAACAAGAAAAGTAAACTAATCTAGTGTGCACCAAAGCTTGTGGAACAATGTGAGGGTTTAAATGCAAATCAATCAAATATGTATAAGGAAATTTAAATAAAGTAAGTATGAGTAACACCTTAATACATAGAATATGAAGAGTAATATTATTTGAGCCAACACTTATGTTACTTCTATCTACTAAAAGAGATGAGAACAAAGTTATAATATAGTTACCTGAATGTGAATCCATCTCAATTCAATATTTTACTTAGCCTATGGGGATTTGTAAGAGGTTATTTTGGTTTTTAAGGATCATTTTTTTAGGCCAAAGCATCTAAAACCTATCCACAAGACTAGATTCTTCAATAAGAAAGATAAGATAAGACTCCTCAAGTAGAATGGTGGAAGAGCAAATTATGAAGAAACATGAGTGAATAATAACTCTTTATTACATATTCTTATAAATGACTAAAAAGACCTTGTATATATAGGATTATCTCACCCAAAAATCATTCAGACATGTTAGATATGCTAGGTCCTAGTACATTCTTATGTTATGCCTAAAATTTGAACTAGGTCAATTGGGATGTAAATAAGTCAAAATAGCTGCAGTGACCCCAGAATACACTAGGTTGACCAAGTCAACCTAGTGTATTGAACATGTAAAAAGGGTGTAAATAAAGGAGAAGAATGATAGAAAGTGGAAAAGACGAGGAATGTGCAAGGGAGGAGAAATAGATTAGAGAAAGGTTTTAAGAGCTGAATGAATTGGCAATAATGTGGTAATAAGGGACAATAATCCTATGAAACACCAAAGGTCTCCCCACCCCTTTTTTGGTGCACTCCTTAAGGCATACACTCAGAGATATGGAGTCGTGATGGGTTATTACAAGATGTAAAGAGTCAGTATTTATAAAAGTTAAAAATATTATGTGTAGACATATATCACATGGGTTCCTGTTAATAATGAAATTGATTTTATTAAAAGAAAAGATTTTTTTGGTACCCTTATTGAATCAGCTTCTTCTAATATTTATTACATTGAAACTAGAATTAGGACTTATGAACTACTAAATTTAGATGAACTAGAAAATCAACATGAAGAAAATTTTGAAAATAATATGTTATGGTCACTTTACTTTGATGGAGCCTGCTCTCAACAAGGTAATGGTGTTGAAATTTGTCTGATTTCTCCTATAGGTAATTTTTTTTGTTATGCCTTTAAATTTTATTTTGAAAATACTAATAATATGGTAGAATTTAAATCATTATGTTTGGGATTAGGAAAACAAATAAATTTAAATATCAAGTATTTGGAAGTGTTTAGAGATTTTGAGTTAGTTGTTAGACAAGTTTATAAAATTTATAATACTAATCAAACTCATCTCCATTGTTACACACAAAATGTTTGGTCATTACTTGATAATTTTGAAGCATTTAACATTACACATATTATTAGAGAATTCAACTTTAAAGCTAAAAATCTTATTGTTTATGCCTCTAATCTAGCTCTAAGTGAGATTGTACCTACAAAAGATTTTTTATTTGCTAAATTTTTTTCTCCTAAGATTCCTTATTTTAATGATAGTTGGCCTATTTTTAATTGTGATGAACATTTAGATTCATTAATTAAAGTCATTTATTTTGATCATGATAACTATGTACTAAATTAAGGAGATTATTTGCAACTAAGTACTAATAGATTGCCTACTAGTTTAGTAAATTTAGAATATATGTTCTCACCTAATGACTAGCCTAAAATATCTAGAATGGAAGAACCATCAATGATAATAATAGGTGAGACCACTCTTATAAATTTAGACACTAAATAAGATCCAAAGTATGTTTATTTAGGAATTCAGGTGACTAAAAATGAGAAGGTTAAGTTCATTAAATTGTTTAGAGAGTTCATTGATGTTTTTGCCTAGTCAGATAAGGACCTCAAAGGTTATGATACTAATATTATTAAACATGATATACATATCAAAGCTGGTATTAACTTGTTAAATATAAAATACAAAGAATCAACCTTTTATTAGAAGACACCATTAACAAAGAGAAAAAATAGTGACATTAGATTATATGTCGATTTTAGAGATCTAAATAAAACTAGTGTAAATGATAATTTTCCTCTACCAAGCATAGATCATATTTTTCAATAGGTTATAGGATTTGAAATGATATCTTTATTGGTTGGATTTTTAAGTTATAATCATATTTTTGTGAATCTTGAAGATAGACATAAAATTACTTTCACCACATGTAGAGGTATTTTCAATTATAACATAATACCCTTTGGTTTGATGAATGTAGGAGCTACTTTTCAAAGAGCTATGCATGTTATTTTAGATGATTTAATAGGCATATCTATTCAAATTTATTTATATGGTCTCACCATTCATTCTAAAAAGAGGAAAAAATATTTAGATCATCTTCAAAAAGTATTCACAAGATGTAGAAAATTTGGCATTTCTTTGAATCCAAAGAAATTAGTTTTTGGTGTGACTAAAGGTAAGTTGTTAAGACACATCATTTCAAAAGATAGTATTTCAATTGAAACTAAATGTGTTAAAGCTTTTAAATAACTACCTCATCTCAAGGATCAATCAAGTTTGACGTGTTTCTTTGGTAAGATAAACTTTTTTAGAAAATTTATTTTATATTTTGCTAACAAATCTAATCATTTACAATTGTTACTTAAGAAAGATAAAATATACATTTGGGATGAGAATGCTAAATTGACTTCTAATTTTGTTTAAAATGCCATTGCAAGTGCTCCTATTCTTGCTAAACTTGATTTGAAGAAAGCATTTATTCTTTATGTTAATTCTATAAAAAAGGTTATAGGATATATAATAACCCAAGAATTTGAAAATAATGAAGAAAAATCAATCAGTTATATGAGTCATGTTTTAAAAGATACAGAAACTAAGTGCCCCCTTATTGATAAATTTATTTTCTCTTTAATTTTATTTTTAATTAAATTTTGATATTTATTGATGGAAAATAAAGTTTTTTAAAAAATCTAATGTACCTATTTTGTCTTATCTTTTAAAATAGTCAATCATTCGGGGAAGACTTACTAAGTGGATTTTACGCATTCAAGAATTTGATCTTAAATTTGAAACTTCTAAAACTATTGAAGGTAATGAATTAGCAAAACATTTAGCTAAAAATATTGTCTTAGATATTGATGTCTTAGTTTTATCAGTTGATAAAAATCTAAATGCTAAACCACATATAAAAACTATGAAAGTTGCTAAATTTTTTTAAGAATTTTAAGTTTGATCTTAAAATAAATGAATGGAAATGTTTATTAACTGAAGATGATTGGTACCATGACTTAGTTTATTATTTTAAAAATCAATCTTGTCTTAATAATTTAGATAAAAATCAAAGACGTTCATTAAAATTAAAAGCATTAAATTTTTATTTGTTAGAATTTATTTTATTTTATCGTAATAGAGATAGAGTTTTGTTGAGATGTCTTATGCATAATCAAACTCAGAAAGTTCTTAGGGGTTATCATGAAGAAAATTATGGTGGACATTATGCTATGAAAATAACTGCTAATAAGATTTTGAGAGCAGGTTATTATTAGCCTACTTTGTTTCATGATGCTTATAAATTGGTTCATTCTTTTGTCTTACCAATTATTTGTTGGAAGAGATAAACTACTTGTAATGCCTTTGCACCCTATCATTCTTGAAAAATAATTTACAAAGTGGGGCATTAATTTTATTTCAAATATTCACCCTCCATCTGTAGGTCATAGATATATTTTGATAGCTACAGATTATACACTAAGTGGCTTGAAGCTAAATCACTTAAAAGTTTAGTAACAGATGAAGTAATTTAGTTCTTAGAAAATCAGAATTTTTTCTAGATTTGGAATTCCATATGAAATTATTTTAGACAATGGACCTTAGTTTGCTTCAAATGAATTTTTAGTAAAATACTCTATTATTTTTAGTCATTCATCTAAGTATTATCTGCAAATAAAAGGATAAGCTGAGTCCATAAATAAAAATTTGATTTCTATTATGAAAAAACTAGGTTGTGTCAATAAAAGAAATTGACATCTCAAAATTTTTAAAGCTTTATGGGACGATAGAACTATTTTTAAAGTAGAAACTAGTTATTCAACTTTTATGTTAGCATATGGGTTTGAACCTACTTTACCTTCAACTAAAATTGATGTATAATATGTAGCTAAAGATACCAATTTAATTAAACAAAGATTGTATGATTTAGTAGCTCTTGATGAATCCAAAGTAATAGCATTGTAAAAATTAGAAAGAGTTAAGCTAAAATTTTAACAAAAAATTGATAAAAAATTTTCTAACAAAGATTTTAATGTTGGTAATTTCATCTTATATTGAGATGAATCCCATAAAAATCTTAGAAAACATCATAAGTTTGATTCATTATGGTTTGGACCTTATAGAATTGTCACAGTTCTTAGAAATAATACTTTTCATTTGAAAGATATTAAATAAAATTGATAGCATTACTCAGTTAATGGCCATCATTTGAAACCATTTCATGATTAGTTATCTTTCTTATTATTCTTTTTTCTTTGTTTTTTATTTTCTTTTGCGTTTATTTTATTTTCTACTCTTTTTTGTTTATTGTTTTGCCTTTCCTTTGTCACTATTTCCATTTGTTTTGTTTTTTTCTTTGTTGTACTCTACTTTGGAAATGATCAATGAAGGTTGTAAATAGATAAATATCACATTATGAAGGAAGAATATAAGGAAGATGCAAATTTGTTATAAGTATCATTTATTCTCAGAAGTTACTCTTACAAGTTCAATTTTTGTAATAAATGAATAATATAAGTTGAGTTGTATTTGATTGTTAAAGTATTACTTTATTTTTAGATTTTGCACTTAAGGTGTTTGTATTTGATTGTGCTTCTAGCTTAAATTTTTTAATTATTTACTTCCCATTCTTCATGTCATGCTAGTTGAACAATCCATCCCTTGCTAAAATTCATTATTTAAGGGGTTCATGCTTTAGCTACTTGAGAAATAATTTCCATGGATTACACTCTCAATAATTTTTTTTTGTTTTATATTATATAATAGGCAATTTTTCCTAATTGATTTTATTACACAAAATTGATTAACAAGGTCACTAGTGTAATGCCTATTTTTTAACCTCCCCCCCCCCCCTAAATTTTTCAAAAATTAGTGCTTGTTGTCATTGAGATGATCCTATCATAATATTTAAACCTGTGTTGGGGACCCTATTGATTGATAGTATTTTAAAATGCATTTTTTTATTATAAAATGATAATTATTAGTTTATGAATTCATATTTATGTTTCTAAGTGGTTTTGAAAATGTATGGTGTAATAATGAATAAAATATGCATATATAATTGTGAATATAATCAATTATCTTAATCTTCAGACAAAATAGTTTTAAGACAGTTTTAGTTGTGAAATACACTTTCAATTTTAACAATTTTGATAGATTTATAGTGATTCTCTAATTTTCATAGATGAGATGATTTGATTTATGGTTCAAAAATAGATAATGATGATATTTCAATGGTCATTAATTTCAAAGACATTACATTTGAAAATTAATGCATCTAAAAATATATTTTAAAGGTATAGATTAAATTTATGGCTCATTTTCATTTCCTACTAATGGTATAACGGACATTTGAAGTATTCATATGCTTAAGTTGATTTATCAATGCTATCATTCTATCTCATCTAGCTTGTAGTTTCATTCTTTGTCTGATGATTTGGTGTTTTGACTATCAAACTACATGGTTTGAGATCATGGTTCTCATATTTCATAAAATTGTAAGAACCTATTCAACATTCTAATTCTTAGTCATTTTGAGATTCTAATATTTATTCAAATATATAAACATAAATTTGAGGCATGGATGACATTCCATTTTCTCTATAATCATAAAGATTCATATGGTGGAAAGGATTAAGATCTTTGACTTGTTTCATGGAATACTTTAATAACATAAGGTGTTTTTAGACAATCTTCACATATATTTTTGAGGTATTAATATTTATTACTTTGGGATACTTGTAATGTTTCAAGGGGCCTATCTTGTGACATGATTAAGGACCATTTAGGTCATGATGTTAATACATTGATGTTTGCTAAGGTATGAAGATCCATCATGAATTATGTTGTTTTACCAAGTGTATGTTGTAAATTTAAAGGGTATTGATTTTAATATGAACCCTATTCATTGATTTCATTAACTTAATGGGTTGGAGATCGATTGGTAGAGAAGGAATGTTTTGGCAAAGTGAGTTGGCATGAACATTAAACTAAAAGGGATGGCCTCAAAGTTTCGAGATTGACATGAAGTTTTGGTCATAATGGAATTTACTGTGAAATAATATTTTCTTAAACAACAAAAATTAGTAGGTGATTTAGTATGAAATAATAGTTATCACTAAGTTTAATCATGCTGAAAAATTGTTTAGCAAAGTTACTAAAGCACTCATGGTTTAATGTGAACTAATGAGATTTGAACATGGTATACAGCTGGTTATGATGGTAAGTTGGTAAATATAATTGGATATTTTTATTGGTTATTATTTTATTATTTCAATATTTGATGTGGAAGTGAATCCCTAGTAAGATAATATTTGATTTACAAAGCAAAGTATTGGTGAAGGATATTGCACAAAAAGTCTTGGGGTGTATTTCCAGGTATGTCTCTATAGTGTTGATTGATTTTATTTTGAAAATATCATGGTGATTTATGAAGAAAAAAATTTATAGTGAATAAATAAGTGTTATTTGGAGTTTTAAGTTGCATGAATAAAGGTAGGCTAAGTATGCATGGTTATTTTTGGGAGCTTGAAGTTAATTTCCAATGGTTTCTATGAAGAAATATGAGCTATATAAAATCTTATGCATCTGTCTACATGTCAATACTTTGCCAAGTTTGTTTTTGTATGGTTAAGACATATTTGATTATGTATAGTTTTGTATATATGGTTGAAAGATTGGAGCTTAAGGTTTTCTGGTTATTATTAGCATACATACAAAGGTTCCTATTTTTTCAATGAATTTTTTTAGAAAGTTGCTCAACATGCATGATAAGCTTTTGGTTTTGATATTTTGGTTCTATGAAAGAATATAATTTATTTGATTCAAATTTGGGTTTTAAATAAAATGAAGAATGGATATTTAATGCATGACATTGGTGTTGTTGGGTTCTATTTCTTTCACAATATTATTTTAAAGTTGTTGTAAGGAAGAAATCAGGCCTTTTTTTCACCTGAGTTCTTAGTTATCTAAACCTTCATGTTTCAAGCATATTTTGAGATTTAGTCTTTATTTCTAAAGTTCTAGTTGATGGTTTCAAACAAATCCTAGAATTATAAAATATTTTTGGTCTCTTTGGGTGAGTACTTGGAATATTGGAAGGTTTAGATGTATGTTGTAAATGACAATTTATTTTTTTTTTGGTTTTGATTTTATCTATTTTGTTGAAGAATAAGGGTATTTTTGGATCAAGGATTAGTTTTCTTAAATTAAATATGTCAAAAGAAAGAAAGATTCTAAGTTTTTATATAGAAATTTCATATATAATAGTTCTCCAAAATTTTCAAGTTGACAAACATGTTAGATTTGTTTATTCAATGACATAGGTATTGGATAGTTTCAAAGTAATTACCAAGGTTTTATATGTATGATGCTCAAAATAAGTCAAAAGGTTTAAATTCTATTTTAAACCTTAATCTAAAAAATAGTAGATATATTCCTTCTCAATGGATTTTATCTCTCTCTAATGTTGTGTTATCTAAATATATATTTAGGGATTCACTCATGATAATTAGAATGATATATTTTAAAGCATTTGTGTGAAGAGTGTTCTGAACCTAAAATTTCATGAATAAATCCTACTCATTTCAGTGTAATTTTTAAAAAAATTGAAGAATAATGATGCATGTTTGGCTTTCTATCAAGGAAGTTTTTGTTCATTCAAAAATTTCATAGGTTGATTTATAAGAGAGCGCATATCAAAAAGGTTTATAAAATAAATCTATTCTTATGGTCTATTTATAGTGGTTAAATTTCAAAAAAATATTCACATGCATAAAATGATTTGTATCAGTATTTTTGACATATAATGGTATGACATTTTGCATATGAATTGAAAGTTAATGAGTTTTACCTGTATATTTTAGAAATCTCAAAATTTGAAGCTTAAAGAATTGGTTTCAGATATTATTTGATGTGGTTACTTTGAGAAAAAAAATTGGAATTTTTATATCTTCATTTGGAATGGCTTAGTTTTAGAAAATTTTAAAAGTTATTAGGCCAATTAGATTCATGTTGGTTTAAAAACAAAGTCATTTGTCAATGGAATAGTGAGATCTTTTTTACATATTCTTGGTTTACATTTAGTATTTCATTAAAGTGTTTTGAAATGAAATTTTGATAATATTTGGGGACTCAATGGAAATTTTGATACAAATAGATGGTTTTCAGTTTATGATATAGTTTAGTTTCATTTTATTGAGATATATCAATTTTTTAGTCTTGTTTATTATGGGCATTTGTTGTTTCTTAGTCTCAGATTTGATTGTTATATTTTAGATTGATCATATGTCAGTTTAGGACCAGCTTGATTCAGCCAAAAGTAATGACAATAAGAGATGGGGTTAGAGTTCTAGTAGTGATGTTAATCAGTCCAATCCCAATAGAAATTTCCATAGAGGTGGTTTTTGTGCAAGGAATTTTGGTCCTAGATTTCATATGGTAACAAGAATGTCTATACATTTTGATGCTTCATATCCTAAATTTTAGGATATCTTAAGTAATTTATTTTCTAATCTATTAAATAGAGGTTATAGGGGTAACAAAGGTTCCTTTGGTTGTGGGTTTGGATCTTGAAACCCTTCTCAAAATATTTCATCTCATTTTTTGGATAATAACCCTCAATACTTGTCACTTTAACCTCCTAATGTTGAAGTAATCGAGCCAATTATTGATCTTATTCCTATAAATCAAGCCACACATCTTGAAATAGAGACTACCCATGCTAAAAATTATAATAATTTTGCTATTCCTTCAAATGTACCTTCTCCTTCCCAATTATACCTTGCTAAGAAATGTAAAAGGTTGAGTCTAGATGCTACCCATAATGAGCCTATCTTAAGATCTGAAAAATTGAAATTGGGAATACAAGCCTATGCTATTAGAAGAAAGACAAAGAACATTCTACCTTCCACCACAAAAAATAGAGTTACAAAAAAGAGAGTAGAAAGTTAGTCAAAACCTTATACACTCATGAAGGTCAGGATGTTGAAAATGATCAAACTAGAGATTGATGATAGTATGACTGATTTAGGAACAAGACTGGTATAGTTCTTTACAAATGAAATGGAGTATAATATTTGTGTTAATGCACAAGATAAACTAGTAATTGAAGTACTTTTTGATTCAAATGATTATTGGTCATGAAGGGGATAATTTTTTATTTTATTGCTAAACTTTTTTATGACAAAACATGAGACTTAAGTTTGATACTTCAATTTTTAAGCTTTTGATATATTTTGATAATTTTTTGAAAATGTAGTAAATCTAAATTTTGGTATAAATATATATATGCTTAAGTTATTTTGACACGCATTATGGATTAATATAAATACGATTTAATAAGCTTTGACTTATTTATTTTATTATTTAGATATATATATTCTATTATATTATTAATCAATGAGGGTCCCACCCATTTAGATTAGTACCCCTGGTCTATATTTAATAAAATTGATCAATTAAGACTTTTAAGTCTTAATTAAATATATCCTTAACCAAAATTTGTTATAACTAGTTGACTTTTTAAAAATTAAATTAGTTAACATAAACTAATAACTAACTAAAGTTAGTTATAACTTATTTGTAACTATGTTTGAAGGTATTAAAGGAGATCAAGGACTCATTTGGAGAGAGAAGAATAATAGATATTGAGGACCTAGATATTTTTCTAATTCAATCATTCATATTTCTTCTTTCCATGCAACTTCTCTAAGATAGTTCAACTCTTGCAGATAGACCCAATAGTACTTTATTTGACAGTCGAGTAATTGCTTATGCAACATAGGTATATCAATCTTTATTTATCAGTTAATACTAATTATCTAAATTTTACTAATCTTAACATCTTTTGATAGTTGTTATTTGAAGTTATATGCATAGATTTCAAGTATTCAACCTAAATAATGATGAACACTTTGCTATTTTATGACTCTTCATTGATCTATTTTGATTATAGAGTTGTCACTCAAGTTATTATAAAAGAAGGATATTTATTTTTTTAATAAAATTATCTTTTTCTGCTAAGATGACTCTCTTTTAAGACTCATATACTTTATTGTAATCTATTTTGACTCTAATTTCAATACAATTCTAACTTTAGCTTTTCTTTAAATCTAGTTTTATTTCTATTTTATTAGTTACTTTATTTTCTCTTTAGCTTAATTTCATTTTTGTTTAGTTGTTTAATAGTTACTTAGTCTAATTATTGTTCTTCCTTTGGTTAGATAGTAATAGATTCTCTATTTGTTTTTATCTTTCTTTAGTTTATTTTTAGAGTTTTAGTTCTTTAGTGTTTATCTTAATAGTTTCTTAATCTGTAAGGTTTCTAATTAGTAGTCTTTTTTGTTTTCTTTAATCTAATCATTTGGCAGTTATTTTATAGTTTATTAGAATAATTCATATTCAATTTTATTTTAGATTATTTATTGATCTTTGAGTCCTTAGTTTTATTCTATTTTGAGTTCGTGTTTGATTAGAGTAGCTTGTTTTATTTAGATTATATAGCTTGAATAGATTAGTCCTTTTCTTAGTTGTTTTCTTCTTTTATTAGCTTGTTAGCCTCTCTCTCTTGTTTACATATTTGAATAATTTATCTTTTTCTCAAATATTTTCTTTATATTTTTGGTTGTTTCTTGAAGTAAACTTGGAAAATATTACAGCAAGAAGTAAGATATACTTAGAATAAATATATATTTACTGAGTCATATTTATATTCTTCAAGATATTATCTTGCTCATAGGTTTTCTCTATTAGATAGAATATATTATATATTCTCATCTTAACTAGTTCATCACTGATAAAATGTATTTCTTATTGTTATAATGAAATAATTTGTATTTAATGAGTTATTAATTAATTTTTAGAACTTGTAAAAAAACCCTCGAGTCTTTAGGAGTTAGATGAACCTTCAGAAATCCATGATTAGACTGGTATGATTTCACCTTAACCTTCATGATAGGCAAAAATATTGATTCATTAGTGGTATAACTTCAATCATCAAAAAATTTGGTGACTCAACTAGAAAAACTCATTCAAAATTATGATTTATTTTTAGTTCTATTTTTTTCTTGCCAATGGTACTTGGAGGTCAACAAACTCTTATTATTCAACCTAGAATAGATATAGAAGATGATCAAGATAATGTTGATTTAAATTTAATGCATTAAGCATGGTATAATCATCCTAAAAATTTTCATCAAATTATTGAAGTCATAAATCAAGAAGAAGAGATTACAAAATTTGAAATTGATTGGTATTCAAATCTTACAAATAAAACTCAATGAGATATTTTGAATTCAAATTAAAAAATTCAAGATGATAAAATAAGAGTTTTATCTAATAATCCTCTACCTAAAACTCATTTTATTTATGATTCTTTTTCATTTGATGATTTTATTTTACCTACTAAAACTATTGTTACATATCTATAATTAAATCAAGAACATTAGGTTCAAAATAATTAATCTATTTAGATAGAAATTGTTGAAGCTTCCAATAAGAGATCAACTAGTGGGAGAATAACTAGTAGTAGAGCAGAGACTAGAGGATTTGATTCATAGATTGTAAAACAATAGAGAGCAAGATGATCTCATTGAAGGTGAAGATGAAGTAGAAGGTCAAGAAGAGCATAAATTAATGTTACTCTAATTAATGTTAGAAACCATCTTGGTAAGTTACCTTCTCTTAAGGGATTAAATATACCAAAGTTTTCTGGTGCTACTGGAGAATGAAGATCACTGAGAAGCTCTTAGATTGGTTTGTGCTACTCTTGAAATAACTAATGAAAAAAATTACTTCAAAGTTTTTGCCCAAACATTAGAAGGAAAAGATTATCATGCATTTGTTAGTTCACCTACTAAGGTTATTGAAACTTGGAGAGATGTTGAAGATTGGATAAAGTTATCATTGATAAAGATAAAGAAGATTTTGATTTAGTCAATGATTTTGTGAATTTTTATATTGATCTAGGTGAGACTATTTATTATTTCATTTTTAGATTCACTAAACTACATTAAAATATCCTTTGTGATCTTAGACCATCTAAAAATTTATGTAGACTTTATTTTTGTAATGCTTTACCTTTAAATTATAAAATGACTTTAGAAGATTAAAAAACATTACAGAATATAGTGACACTTTAAGTTTTTGTATTGAATATAAGAAAAAGCTTAAACTAATTGGTTTTAAAGATAAGTCTTATACAGGCTTAAATTCAAATAGTTCAAAAATATTAAAATCCATATAAAGTCTAGGTAATGAGTTGGTCGCTATTAAAAGATAGCTTAATGATAAACCTTCTTCTTCAAATAAGAATAATAAAGAAGATAAAAAGATGGATATTTTGTACTTCTATGACATATGTGAACTAGATCATAATCCAGACATGTCTTGATGTTCTTAAATTAAAGAGATTTTTTCAAAAAATAGATGAAATAATATAAGATTTAGTATATAATATAAACACTCTTGATGATCCCTTAGAAAATGAGAATGTTTATGTCATAAATACTAAAAATAAGAATTATAATTCCTTTCAAAACAATAAAATAGAAAATGATAAATCTTCTGCTAATCATAAAGAAAAAATAGATTAAAAAAATCAGCTCAGAATAATACTAATAATTCTAATAATAATGCTACACAAAATAATCTTTTTGCAATTGGATATAATAATAATCAATATCAACATTACAAATCTAAGAATTTTAGACAAAATGATGTTAAATTTTATAACATAATTGATGATTTTTCAATAATTAAGGTTTGATTTTCTTTGCTACAAGTAGTTAATCTTTTGAGATAGCTTGATAAGATTAATGAAGTAGTGAAAAATCCTAGAACTGATGTAAGCATATAAGAAAAAAGCAATTATGAACACATTTATGCTTAGCATTTTGATCCTCCTACTAATTACATTCCTCCTTTCTATGTCATAATTAAAATTGTTAATAACGTAATTCATAATTATATCTTAGATACATGTTCTTCAAAGAATATCATGCCTAAGTCTATTATAGATTAATTAAGTATATCTTATGAAGTAGATAGTAGTAAACTTATTGATTTTGATTCTAAACAAACTTATATTTGTGGTGAGTTTTATGATATAATCATTAAAATTACATAAGATGAATGGATTAGATGTATGACTAATGTTTAAGTGTTGGATATTCTTAGTAATTACACAATGTTGTTAGGAAGAGATTGGTCTAAGGCAATTGGAGATTTTATTGGGAAGGATATCATATGGGTTCATGTTAATAATGAAATTAATTTTATTAAAAATGAAGAATTTTCTAGTACCCCTATTGAATCACCTTCTTTTTCTAATATTTCTTATATTGAAATTGGAATTAAGACTTATAAACTACTGAATTTAGATGAACTAGAAAATTAGCATGAATAAATATTTGAAAAGAATATGTTATGATCACTTTACTTTGATGGATCTTGCTCTCAACAAGCTAATGGTGTTGAAATTTGTTTGATTTATCCTATAGGTAAAAAAATTCGTTATTCCTTCAATTTTTTTTGAAAATACTAATAATATGGTAGAATTTGAAGCATTATGTTTAAAATTAGAAAAAATAATAGAATTAAATATCAAACATTTATAAGACTTTGGAGATTCAAAATTAGTTGTTAGACAAATTCATAAAATTTATAAGACTAATCAAACTCAACTACACCATTATATGCAAAATATTTATTCATTACTTGAACATTTTGAAACATTTAATATTACACATATTTTTAGAGAATTTAATATTATAACTGATACACTTATTCTTTATACCTCTAATCTAACTCTAAGTGATATTAAACCTACAACATATTTTTTATTTATTAAAATGTTTCATCATAAAATTCTTGATTTTAATGATAGTTGGTCTATTTTTAGTTGTGATGGACATATAGATTCATTCATTAAACGCAATAATTTTTATCATGATGACTGTGTACTAAATTATGAAGATTATTTGTAACTAAGTACTAATAGATTACCTATTAGTTTAGTAAGTTTATATTCTATGTTTTTGTCTAATGACCTACCTAAAATCTCTATAATGAAAAAACCATCAAGGAGAATCATAGGTGAGACCACTCCTATAAATTTAGGCACTCCTGAAGATTCAAAATATATTTATTTAGGAATTCAAGTGACTGAAGATGAGAATTTAAGTTCATTAAATTATTTAAAGAGTTCATTGATGTTTTTGCCTGATCATACAAAGACCTTAAAGGTTATGATAATAGTATTATAAAATATGACATACATATTAAACCTGTTAGACAAAAAATATGAAGAATAAACCCTTTGTTAGAAGACATCATTAACAAAGAGCTGGATAAGATTTTTGATATTGGTGTCATTTCTCTTGCAACATATTTAGAATAGGTAGCTAATCTAGTTCCGGTTAGAAATAAAAATGGTGACATCAGATTATGTATTGATTCTAGATATCTAAATAAAGCTAGTGTAAAAGATATTTTTTTTCTACCAAGCATAGATTAGATTTTGTAGCAGGTTGTAGGATCTGAAATGATGTCTTTATTAGATAGATTTTTAAGTTATAATTAGATTTTTGTGAATCTTGAAGATAGACATAAAACTACTTTCACCACATGTAGAGGTACTTTCACTTATAACAAAATATTTTTTAGTTTGATGAATGTAGGAGCTACATTTCAAAGAGCTATGCATGTTGATTTTGATGATTTAATAAACATAGTTTTTCAAGTTTATTTAGATGATCTCACTATTCATTCTAAAAAGAGGAAAAATTATTTAAACCATCTTCGTGAAGTATTCACAAGATGTAAAAAATTTGGCATTTCTTTGAATTCAAAGAAATCAATTTTTGTTGTGAATAAAGATAAGTTTTTAGGACACATAATTTCAACATATGGTATTTTAATTGACCCTAAACATGTTAAAGCTATTAAATAACTACCTCATACCAAGGATCAATTGAGTTTGAGGTGTTTCTTTGGTAAAATAAATTTTGTTAGAAAATTTATTTCAGATTTTGCTAACAATTCTAATCAATTACAATTGTTACTTAAGAAAGACAAAATATACATTTGGGATGAGAATGTTGAATTAACTTTTAATTCTGATAAAAATGCCATTACAAGTGCTCTTATTCTTGCTAAACTTGATTTGAAAAAATTATTTATTCTTTATATTAATGATATAGAAAAGGTTATAGGAGATTTAATAACCCAAGAATTTGAAAATAATGAAGAAAAATCAATCGATTATATTAGTCAAGTTTTAAAAGATGTAAAAACTAAGTACCCTCTTAATGAGAAATTCATTTTCTATTTAGTTTCTTCTTTGATTAAATTTCAATATTTATTGATGGAAAACAAAGTTTTTATACCATATAATATATCTATTTTATCTTTTTTTTTTTTAAATAGCCAACCATTTAGGGAAGGCTTGCTAAGTGAATTTTATGTATTCAAAACTTTGATCTTGAATTTAAAACTTTTAAAATTATTAAAGGTAATGAATTAGTGAAACAATTATCTAAAAATATTATCTCTGATATTAATGTCTTATTTTTATTCGTTGATGAAAATATAAATGCTAAGCCACATTTAAAGACTATGAAGGTTGCTAAATTTTCTTAAAATTTTAAGTTTAGTCTTGAAATGAATGAATAGAAATATTTATTAGCTGAAGATGATTGGTACCATGACTTAGTTTATTATTTTCAAAATCAATCTTGTCTTAAAAATTTTGATAAAAATCAAAGAAGTTTTTTAAGATTAAAAGCATTAAATTTGTATTTGTTAGAAGATTTTCTATTTTATTGTAATAGAGATGGAGTTTTGTTGAGATGCCTTACGCATAACCAAACTTAAAAAATATTAAGAGTTATCATGAAGGAAATTATGGTGGAAACTATACTATAAAAATAATTACTTATAAGATTTTGAGAGTAGGTTATTATTGGTCTACTTTGTTTTATAATGATTATAAGTTCATTCGTTATTGCATGCCTTGCTAATTATTTATTGGAAGAGATAAACTACCTGCAATACATTTGAATCATGTCATTCTTGAAAAATTATTTACAAAGTGAGGCTTTGATTTTATTTTAGCTATTCACCCACCTTCATTTTTAGGTCATATATATATATATATATATATATATATATATATATATATATATATATATATATATATATATATATTATTTATAGCTATATATTATTTCACTAAGTGGTCTAAAGCTAAAGAACTTAAAAATTTAGTAACAGGTGAAGTAATTTCTTTCCTAGAAAATCAGATTTTTTTTAGATTTGGAGTTCCATATGAAATTATTTTAGATAATATACCTCGGTTCATTTCAAATGAATTATTAAGAATCTTAAGAAAATAATCTATTATTTCTAGTCATTCATCTAAGTATTATCTACAAGGAAATGGACAAGCAAAGTCCACTAATAAAAATCTAATTTTTATTATGAAGAAACTAGTTTGTAACAACAAAAGAAATTAACATCTCAAAAGTTTTGAAGATTTATGAGTTGATAGAACTATTGTTAAAGTAGTAATTGGTTATTCACCTTTTATGTTAGCATATGTATTTAAGGCTACTTTTCTAATATAACTTCAAATTTTTTCAATTATGACTACTTTACAATATGTAGCTGAAGGTACCAATTTAATTGAACAAATATTACATGATTTAGTCACTCTTGATGAATCCAAAGTTATATTATTTTTAAAATTAGAAAGAGCTAAACAAAATTTAAAAAAGTAATTTGATTAAAAAAAAAAATCTAACAAAAAGTTTAATGTTTGTGATTTAGTCTTATATTGAGATAAAGCCCACGAAGATCTTTGGAAACATCATAAGTTTGATTCATTATGGCTTGGACCTTATAGAATTATAATAGTTTTTGGAAATAATCATTTTTATTTGAAATATCTTAAAGGAAATCGGTTGTGTTACTCAGTTAATGACCATCATTTGAAACTATTCCATGATTGGTTATCTTTCTTCTTGTTCTTTTTGCTTCGTTTTTTGTCTTATTTTGGGTTTGTTTTATTTTCTACTCCTTTTTGTTTGCTAGTTTGCCTTTTCTTTGACATTATTTATATTTGTTATATTGTTTGATTTATTTTACTCTACTCTGGAAATGATCAATGAAGGTTGAAAATAAATAAATATCACATTACGAAGGAATAATATAAAGAAGATGCAAACTTGTTGTATCATTTATTTGCAGAAGTTACTCTTACAAGTTCAGTTTTTGTAATAAATGAATAATATATGTTAATTTGTATTTGGTTGTTAAAGTATTAATTTATTTTTAGATTTTATGCTTAAGGTGTTTGTATTTGATTATGCTTCTATCCCAAATTTTACTATTATTTAATTCTCGTTCTTCATGCCACGCTAGCTGAACAATCCATCCCTTGTTGAAATTCATTATTTAAGGGGTTTGCATTTAGCTACTTGAGAAATGATTCCCCTAGATCACATTTTTAAGATTTTTTTATTTTATATGATAGGAAATTTGTTGATACTCAATTTTATTACACAAATTTGACTAGTAAGGTCACAAGTGTTATGCCTATTTTCTACCTCCCCTTAAATTTTTCAAAAATCAATACTTACTATCATAGAGATGACCTTATTATAAAACCTAAAACTATATTGGAGACCCTATTGATTTATAGTATTTTTAGATATAGTTTTTATTATGAAATGATAATGATTAGTTTATGAATTCATATTTATGTTTCTAAGTGGTTTCAAAAAGGCATGGTGTAATAATGAATAAAATATACATAAATAATTGTGATTATGATCAATTATCTTAATATTCAAATAAAATAGTTTTGAGATAGTTTTAGATGTGAAATGCACTTTCAGTTTTGTAAATTTTGACAAATTTATAGTGATTCTTTGATTTTCATAGATGAGATGATTTTATTAATGGTTCAAAAATAGATAATGATGATAAGTCAATGGTTATTACTTTTAAAGGCATTACTTTTGAAAATCAATGCATCCAAAACTTTATTTTCAAGGTATAGATTAGATTCATGGCTCATTTTTATTTACTTTTGATGGCATAATGGATATTTGAAGTATCGATATGCTTAAGTTAATTTATCAATGTTGTCATTATATCTCATCTAACTTGAAGTTTCATTCTTTGTCTGATGATTTGGTGTTTTGACTACCAAACTACATGGTTTGAGATCATGGTTCTCATATTTCATAAAATTGTAAGAACCTATTCAACATTAGAAGTCTTAGTCATTTCAATATTCTAATAATTATTCAAATCTATAAACATAACTTTGAGGCATGGATGACATTCTATTGTCTCTATGATCATAGATATTCATATGGTGGAAAGATTAAGATATTTGACTTGTTTCATGAAATAATTTGATGACATAAGGTGTTTTTAGACAATCTTCACATATATTTTTGAGGTCTTAATATTAATTACTTTGATATCCTCATAATGTTTTAAGGGGCCTATCTTGTGACATGATTAAGGACCCTTCAGGTTAGATCCTAATACATTGACATTTGTTAAGGTATGAAGGTTGGTTTAATAGTTTTGATAATATTAAAGTATTATTTATATTTTAGTTAAAGGTCTAGAATAGGAAATAAATAAATAATATTTAAATAATTAATCTATTGATTTGTATAATTTAAAACTTTCAAAAGATAGTAATAAGTGAAGAGAAAATGTAAATTAGATTAAATTAGACTAAGACAACTGAGACAGGGTTTGGAATTTGTTGTATAGTTATTTCATGAAAAGATAGGAAAATTGAAATTGGACACCTAGGGTCTATCACTATAGTCCTCTTCTACCATTATTATCTTGGAGGCACGAGTTTTTTAAGTTTTATCTATTATCTTTGTGTGAGCCTACATATGAAATTTTGAATGTTATATGTCTGTGGAGCTCCCTATAAAGTTGATTTATTATTCAAACCCTAAACTCCATCATGTTTTGATAAACTTTGAGAAAAGAGGGGGGATTAGTTCATGTAGGATGCATTGAATGTATATCCACACCCCTTATGTATGTACGTTGCTTATATATCAATACTCTGAAGAGGGATCCAGCCATATGTAGTTATTTCACTTGATGTATGTTATGAAATAATATGTATAAAAATTCAAAATGCTAAAACTAGGTGTGCTTGAGGTGGCTAAAGATTGGTGTAAGGATTTGAATAAGCTTGTGGCTGTATTGGATGGCTATATGCAGAGAATAAGGAAATATGTATGATAGTCTTGCTTGTGTTCTTGATTGCTTTATGATATTTACCAACCCCCTAAATGAACTTTCAATGGGATTTTATAGAGATATATTATTCATAGGTTGAATTTACTCATGTTAGGCTAATAAGAAGGATAGGAACAAAAAATAAGTGATCATTGGAGCTAAAAATACACTTGGATAGGAACATTGGAAATGGACACCTTAGGGTTTGGTGTTATAGTCCAATTTAGATGTTATTGTCCTGAAGGTACAAGACCTGATGGGATGGAATTATCATAGGAAAATTATCTTGGAGAAGGTGGAGTCACTATTTGGAAGGCTATAGATGACTGAGAATCAATAAAAATGTGCCTAGAAAGGTCATGAGAGCAAGAGGGACCTATGGGTTGGGTGTCACAAGCTACATTCAAGCTATTAATTTTCATATTTTATATAGTTATATTTGCCTCCTCCTTTATTATAGTGATGTAACAAAGTAAACTACTAGGATAAAGGAAAAATAAAAAGCGTACTTGAACTTACCTATAAGGGTGAAGCTTATAAAGTTGTCTGGTACTGGGTGTGCATAGAGAGACCATGTTTTGAAGTGTAAATATATAAAAGAAAAAAAGAATAGGTCATTTCTTACTAGATATACTATATCTAAAATAAGAATATATAAAGCTGGGTAAGAGAGAGGAAGAGAAAGGAAGGAATACACCTTATTGAGTATGTAAACCAATACAAAACCTATTCCGGTGCTAAGTGATGTTGGATGTGTATTGGGTTTGTGTTGTACCAAGAGTAATATCATGAACAAAATTGAGTGCTCAATTCCCTAAGAGTGGTTCAAGAATATAAAGACTCGCCCTTTGGCTCCATCATCACCTACTAAGTGAAGTTATGTGATCATGTGTGTGTTAATCAATGTTTGGACTATGTGTCCAATCCTTTTGAATAGGTGGCTCAAGAATACAAAGGGTAGATAGTCCTTTGGATCCATTATTACCCCATGAAGTGAAGTTATAAATTGATACTAGAATGAATGTGTGTTGAATGAGATGGTTCTTGAATTCTATGAATGTTCTATAATATGACAATGTGGTGTGGATAGATGAATGTGTACTAAAAACTAGGACACTCTTAGCCAACTTAGAAAAAAGGTAGAGATTAGGCTTATATAAAATCCATTCTAAAACTAGGCAATAGGCTTATGTGAAAGCCACTCAAAATGATAGAGTTTGGGCTTGTATGAAAGCCACTCTAAAATGATGCCAAACACCTATAGATAAAATAAGGCATGCAACTATTGAGAATACCTAGGTAATGTACTAAGCTTGGAAAGAAAAGAATTCAAATGTGTTATGCACATTTCCCCCAATCATTGGTGTCTAAAACATGGATTCTAATTTAGAAGTTATACCAACTACCTAATCTGAAACTAGAAGTGAGATCCATCATGTCATGCATGATTCCCCTGATATCTATATTCTTTGAGAAAATTTGTACTAAAACTACTACTACTAAATTGATCTATATGTGCAAAACTATGGCTAAACTTACCTTTCTACCTATTTCTATAAAATTTGTTTTTTTATTGTTTGGGCAAGAGTGCTAGAATTAGATGCCCTACTATCTAAGACTGTATTCCAATTTTGGCACTATTATCCTTTGCTAAATCTGATGATTGTTCTGTAATCATCACTATTTTTGTAGTCTATTTTTTTTGGTTTGACCTTTTATTACTATTATGAGTGTTTTGAAAATTAATTTTTTGACCAGTAAAAGATCTAATCTCTGTGACAAAAACCCCTATTTATTGCCCCCTCTTTCGAAGGTAGTAATGAAGACCCTACAATGATTGCTCTTAGAATAAAGAGACCTACACATGTGTTATGCTACAAAATACATGATATAACAATGATAATCGATAAGATATCTCAATATATAGCATGGTTTTTATGAGAAATTGTTAGATCAACAAAGGTATGCCTCGATAGATATAATAATGTAATAGCATGTGCAATATAATGAACTAGAACTAAAAGACTAGTTTTTTTTAGTTATTAGATGTTAGTTATCAAGGAGGGATGAATAATTATGTCCATCATAGCATCCAAAAAATCAATAAAATGCATGATGTGAATCATGGCATTATAAAAAATTGAAAAGCAAATCAAGCAACAAGCATACAAGGAAATAAGTTTGAAGAATACAAGAGTGGCCAAGGGGCCAAGAAAACAAGGGACATGGGCACATGTAACTCAAATTGGAAATCAAACATACAAGGCATGTTCAAATGCCACATACACATATAATTAAAAATAAGCAAGGTTAGCATGAGGGCCACAAGTGCATAGAAGAGTAAAAGTAAAGGACATTGAAAAATATCCTAAGGCACACACAAGAATAGAATCAAAGGATATTGGTAAATGTCCTAAGGCACATATAAAAAAAATAGGAACTAAGAAATTCAATCACATCTAGTTATGTAAAGCAAAAAAGGAAAACATGTAATATACTATAAATACAATCGCATCTAACTAATCAAATTAAGAAGTGAAAGTATGCAAGACATGTAATATAAGACAAAGTATATGCTAAGAAATACACAAGTTTTATATCCTAGTGAGTGTCGATAGAGTAATCTGTATAAGCTATTAAGTAATATACATCAACATGATAACTAGAGTGTGTGGTGTAGGAATAACATAACCTAGATGGTGTAGTGATGTAGAAGATGCCCCCTAGTGGGTAGATATCTAAATGTATGTCTTGAATGTAGAAGTAGGATTCCCCATCAATGGGTAGAGTGAAGCATTCAAGGATTTAGAAGTCACTGCACACACTCAAAGAAGATCAAGTAAAGCATGGTAATGTAGATAAATCAATAAATAATAGCATAGATAAAAAAAATTCTAGCATAGTAGTAGAAATATAAAGCATGGATAATGATATAATTGAAATGTTTTTGTGTTTTTGAATGTAATTTAATGTTTTTGTATTTTGAAATTTTATATTGTTTTTGGTATTTTGACATATTTGAATGTTTTTGGATTTTGAAATTTTGTATTATTTTTGGTATTTTGATATAAGTTATATACAATCAATCATAAATAAATTATGTAAAAAAAATACTAAGAAACTATGTACAAGTAAGGCTAAAGAGAGATGATACTAACTGATGAGTCTCATAAGAGACTCCCTATCATGGTGTCTTGTATCGATGAAAAGGATCATGCATGATTTTGAAGCATGATGGAATGGCTGAGACTATGACTCTGAATGTTGTGTATGCTATAAATACTCTAAATTTTTTGAAATGGAAATCAATGTGGGGTCTCCCTATAACTCTAAGAAGTGGATGCAATTTTAGGGCTCTTAGGGACCCATCTGGTAGTAGGAGATGCTCTCTAAACATATGCTCTATGTGTAGAGGCATGAAACCTCAATGATATTACCATGTATGTGAACACTGTAGCTAGAAGTTGTCTATAATTATAAAACTATGGTTTCTCTAAAAGAGACCTCTATGGAAGTATATGAACTGTCTATGTTGTTGATGGATACCTCAACAGTGTCTAAATCTAAACTAGAAGAAGAACTAAAATTGATGGAGAAACTGAAACTAGTGGTAGAACTAAAACTATTAACTATAAAATAGTAGATGGCTCTAAAGTGGGGAGTGGTAACTCATATAGAACTCTACCAAATGTAACAACTTGATTATCATGAATGAATTTTATACATCTATGAATTGTATAAGGTACTACTCAAAGTTTCTAAATCCATGGTCAACCAAGTAACATATCAAAAACTCCTACATTAGAAACAATAATAAATGGTGTAGCTACATGTATTGGACCAACCTATAGTGGAATTAAAATCTCACCCAATGAAATCTATATATGCCCACTGAATCCACTAATAACTATGTCCATTAGGGTAATATCTTACTCTGAATATCCCAAATGTTGCAATAATGTTATAGTGTACATGTTCATGTTGGATCCATTATCTATGAGAACACTATGAATAAGATGATTATGAATGTAAGTTATAATAAATAATGCCTGATAATCTTAATCATCCTCAACTATCTCCTAATCTAAGAAGGAGATCAAAGGTCTAGCTAGAACTCTAGAATTGTGTACACCAATAATGTTTCTCAAAGGGTGTAACTCAACTGAAGGTGCCTAATACGTAGCTGGTGGTGGAAAAGGTGTATAATATACATGATGAACACTTGATGCATCCCTTATCTCTTGTTTAAAATGTTGTGGAAAAGGATTTGATAATATTTTCAAAGATTTATCATATGTTTTCTTTACCTAAGGAGGCTCAACTAAAGTGCCAAGATCAATAATATGTCCATCTATCAAGTCTTATATCTTGGGTTTCAAACTAATGCATATGTTTGTTGTGTGGCCTAGTGCCCTATGAAAATTGAAAAATGCATTATGATCATATCCCCATAGAAGAGGCTTTATTGGATCAACTTCCCAAATATGAGGGAGATATATGATATTACATTCTAAAAGCTACTGTAAAACTTTGGATGGGGAAACTGGTAGATTAGAAAAAGTTTGCAGAGGAGGTGTAGATAAAACCACTCATTGAGGGGGCTCTGAAGCCACATTAGTTATTGGTTGATTTTGACTCTTTCTATCATTGACCTTTACTTTGTATGGGACTTTGATATTACTCTTGTTTATTGTTTTTGATATACTTGTGTACTTGAGTTTGCCCATTGAAATTAATTTAACTTCCTTTTCATTTAGTGTATGACATAACGTAGTGAAGGAAGAGAATCATTTAAACATTATTGATTCATGCAAAGCTAGTAGAAGACTTTATTTGAAGAGATCTTGTAATTCTTGATCAACCATGGGGTTAGTCATCTTATCCAAGGTAGTCTTATATCAAAGAACATAATTTGTGAGATGCTCATTTGAACTTTTTTTATGTTATGCAACTTGGGCATAAGAAACCTTATCACTACTTTTAATGCTGAAATGAACTAGGAACATGTCAGATAAAGGATTAAATGCATGGACTAATTGATTTGGTAGACTATAAAACCATTATAAAGTATAATCCTTTAGACTCCATGGAAATATCTTGGTTAGTAGCTAGTCATTTAGCACATAGTCCAAGCATGTTGCATGAAAATCTCTCAAATGTGTCTCTGGATCACTCTTTCCATCATATAGAGTGAGATTAGGTTGGACAAAACCTTGTGGCAAGGGTGTTGAAGTAATATGACTTGCAAATGGTGTAGGCAATAGAACAAAAGAATAAAAGGTCTATGTAGGTCTATAGGTACCTTGTTCAAGATGTATCACCTGAGATTGAAGATATTTTATCTCTTGCATAAGGTCTACCACATCAGGAGACAAAGATGTACTAGTTGTAGGTGGTGGTGGCATAGAGGAAGGTTGGGCTATTATAGGAGGTTGTTGAGATATAGTTACCCCCGTAGTGCCATTTTTAACTAGTTGCACTATGGTTTGAGAAGATTGACCATTGTACACTTTTTTTTATTCTTCTTTTAGTATTTTAAGCATGCCATCTTGCATGTCAAGGTGTTTAGTTAAAATTTTCTTTAAGTTTTTTTATCAGTTTCATCAAAACTAGTGTATTGGGAAATTGTTAAAGTAGGAAAACAAATTAAAGATTGATTGAATTTTTTGTATAATTTTTAATAAGCAAAGTGATATGGAAGGAAAGTATTGAATATAATAAATGTAAAGTCCTTAAAATAAAAAACTAGAAAATGCATAAAAAGGATATGAAGCTCACAAACATGTAAGGTGATACCTCAAGAAGTAAAGGGACCTGGTATATGCAACTAGGGTTTTTGAAAATGATTATTTTTAAAATGTACTATGGAATTTTAAATATTAAGGTGAATTTATAAATCAAATATGAAAGTAAAAAATCAAAAAATTATTGGAAAAATATTTATTTGAAAGGACCTAGTATATGTAACTAGGGTTTGGAAGAAAATTTTAAAAAAATTAAAATTATTATGGAATTTTTAAAAATTTGATGTTAATTTCTGTTTTAAATATGTAAGGGAAAAAAACATAAAATTCTTGGAAAATTCTTGATTTGAAAGGACATAGTATGTACAAGTAGGGTTTGGAAGAAAAATAATTTCTTAAAATTGCTATGGAGTTTAAAAATTAAATTGAATTTTAATTTAAATGGGCAAGTAAAAAATCAAAAAAATATTTTAAAAATTGGCAAGAAATTTACCCTAGGATCTCTAGGGTTTTTATATGTAAATAAAGTAAGTCGGGTTCACCAAATGACTTAAATTTTTTGAGAATATTAGAGTATTATTACTAATTTAGTTAAAGGTCTATAAAAGGAAATAAATAAATAATATTGAAATAATTAAGCTACTAATTTATATAATTTAATTGTAATTTAAACCTTTATAAAAATAGTAACAAGTGAAGAGAAAATGTAACTTAGATTAAACTAGATTGAGACATGGTCTATAATTTGTTGTATAGGATTGGGATAGTGTTGTGAATTAAGATTTGGCCTTCGTTTTGTGAAAGGATAGGAGCATCAAAATAGGACACCTTTGGGTCTAGCACTAGATTCCTCTTCTACCACTATTGTCTTATAGGCTTGAGCTCTCTAAGTTTTGTCTGTTATCTCTATGTGAGCCTACCTATGAAATTTTGGATGTTGAATGTCTATAGAGCTCCTTGTAGAGCTGATTTATTCTTCAAACCCTAGACTCCATTATGACTTAATAAACTTTGTGAAAAGAGAGGGGGGTTAGTGTGTGTAATGTACATTGAATGTGTATCCACACCCCTTATGTGGGCATACTACCTACATACCAATACTCTGAAGAGGGATCATTTTATATGTGGTTCTCCCACTTGATGTTCTTTGTTTAATAATGTGTATGAAGATGCAAAATTCTAAAACTATTTGTGCCTGATGTGGCTAGGGACTTGTGTAAGGATTTGAATAAGTTTGTGGCTATATTAGATGGTTATATGCATAGAATAGGGAAATATTTATGAGTAGTCTTGCTTGTGTTCTTGCTTGCTTTGTGATATTTGCCAACCCTCCTAGATGAACTGTGAATGGGATTTTATAGAGATGTGTTGGTCATGGGTCTAATGCATTCATGTTAGGCTAACAATAAGAAGGATAGGAGATGAAAGGAATTGACCATTGGAGCTAAAAATGCACTTAGATAGGAGCATAAAAAATAGATGCCCTAGGGTCTTGTGTTATAGTCCAAGTTGGGTGCTATTGTCCTAAAGGTATGAGAGTTAGGGGGATGGAATTATCACAAGAAATTTAGATTGGAGGAGGTGGAATCACTGTTTGAAAGGCTATAAATGAATAGGAATCAGTGAAAAGGTACTTATATGGGTCATGAGAGCAAGAAAGAGGGACCTATGGGTTGGGTTTCATAAGCCACACTCAAGCTACCAATTTTCACATTTTATATGATTACAAAGGTCGATCATGAAGTATGTTATTTTTCCAAGTACATATTGTAAATTTGATGGGTTATTAATTTGAATTTGAACCATATTCATTGAGTCTATTAGCTTAATGAGCTATATATTGAATAGAAGATAAGGGATGCTATGTCAAGGTGATTTGGCATGAACATTAAACTCAAAGGGATGGCCCCAAATTTTCAAGATTGACATGAAGATTTGGTGGTTATAGAATTTAATGTGAAATGGTCTTTCCTCAAACAATAGAAATTTGCAGATGATTTAATATGAAATAATAGTTATCACTAAGTTTAATCATGCTGACAAATGGTTTAACAAAGTTACTAAAGTACTCATGGTTTAATGCGAACCAATGAGATTCTAGCATGGTATCCAGTTGGTTACAAAGGTAAGTTGGTGAATATAAGTATTGATTTTTCTTGGTTATTTTTTCATTATTGTCAGCTCTTATGCAAAGGCAAAGCCTTGGGTAGATAATCTTTGAGTTACAGAGTAAAGTCTTGGTGAAGGATATTGGATAGAAAGTCTTGGGGTGCATTTCTAGGTATGTCTCTATAGTGTTGATTGATTTTTTTTTTGAATTATCATGGTTATTTATGAATCTTATAATTTATAATGAAGAAATAAGTGTCGGTTAAAGTTTTAAGTTGCATGAAAAAAGGTAGGCTTAGTCTGCATGGTTATTATTTGGAGTTTGATATTAATTTTCAATGGTTTTTATGAAGAAATGTGAGCTATATAAAATCTTATGCATCTGTCTGCATGTCGATGGTTTGAGAAGTTTATTTTTTATATGGTTAAGACACTGTTGATTATGCATAGTTTTGTAAATATGGTTGAAAGATTGGAGTTTAAAGTTTTATATTTATTATTAGCATGTATACAAAGGTTCCCATTCATTCAATGATAATTTTGAGAAAGTTTCTTAACATGCACAATAAGCTTCTAGTTTTAATATTTTGGGTCTGTGACATAATAGAATTTATTTGGTTCAAAGTCCAGTTTTAAATAAAATGAAGAATGTAGATTTAATGCATGACATTGATGTTGTTGGGATCTATTTATTTCAAAGGAATATTTTAAAGTTATTGCATGTAAGAAATCAGGTATTTTTATTACCTGGGTTCTCAGTTCTCTAAACCTTCACCTTTCTAGCATATTTTGAGATCTGGTCTTTCTTTCTAAAGTTCTAGTTGATGGTTTTTATCAAAGCCTAGAATTATAAAATCATTTTTGTTTGTGTGAGTAAGTACTTGGAATATTGGAAGGTTTGCAATGCATGTTGTAAATGATGAATTTTTTTGGTTTTGATTTTGTCTATTTTGTTGACGAATAAGGGTATTTTTGGATCAAGGATTGGTTTTCATAAATGAAGTCTATCAAAACAAAGCAATATTCTAAGTTTCTATACAAAAATTTTATATATAATAGTTATCCAAAATATTCAAGTTTACAAGCATAATAGATTTGTTTGTTTAATGACACGAGTATTTTATAGTTTCAAAGTAATTAACAAGGGTTTTTGTGTATGATGTTCGAAATAAGTTAAAAGGTTTAAATTTTTTTTAAACCCTAATCTAAAAAATAGTATATATATTCCTTCTTAGTGTATTTTATCTCAATCTCTAAGTTTGTATTGTTTGAATATATATTTAGTGATTCACTCAGGATAATTAGAATGATATATTTGAAAGCATTTATGTGAAGATTTATTTGAACCTCAAATTTCATGAATGAATCCTACTGATTTTTGTGTAATTTCAAAAAAATTGAAGAATAATGATGCATTTTTGGGTTTCTATCAAAGAATTTTTTGTTTATTCAAAAATTTCATAGGTTGATTTATAAGAGAGTTCCAAATAAACCCAGTTGACTATTTTTATGGAAGTATATCAAAAAGGTTTATAAAATAGATATGTTCTTATGGTTTATTTATAGTGGTTGAATTCCAAAAGAGGATTTACATGTATAAAATGATTTGTATCAGTATTTTTGACATATAATGGTATGAAAGTTTGGATGTGCATTGAAATTTAATGATGTTTACCTATATATTTTAGAAATATCAAAATTTGAAACTTCAAGAATTTGTTTTAGATATTATTTTATGTGGTCACTTTAAAAATATTTTATAGAATTTTTTTATCTTCATTTGTAATAGCTTAGTTTTAGAAATTATTTAAAGTTATCATGCCAGTTATAATAATGTTGGTTTAAAAGCATAGTCATTTGTCAATGGAATAGTGACATATTTTTTACATATTCTTGGTTTGCATTTAGAATTTCATTAAAGTGTTCGAAAATGAAATTATGAAGTTTTGATAATAGCTAGGGATTCAAAGGAAAGTTTGATACAGATAGATGGGTTTTAGTTTATGATACAATTTAGTTTTAGTTTATTGAGATATAGTAGTTTTTTAGTCTTGTTTCTTGTATGCATTTGTTAATTTTCAGTGTTAGGTTTGATTGTTATATTTTAGATTGATCATAATGTTAGGGTGGGACCAACCTAGTTCAACTAGAAGTAATGACAATAGGGGATGGGGTCATATTTTTGGTAGTGGTGTTAATCAGTCAAATCCCAGTAAAAATTTCCTAGAGGTGGTTTCTGTGTAAGTAATTTGGTCTTAGATTCCAGAAGGGAGCAAGAATGTCTATAAATTTTGATGTTTTAGATCTTGAATTCTGGGATATCTTAAGTAAATTTTCCTGGTAACCTATCAAATAAAGGTTATATGGGTAATAGAAGTTTATTTAGCCATAGGTTTAGAGCCTGAACTCCTTTTCAAACAATTCATATTGCCATTTGGAGAACATCCCTCAACACTTGCCACTTCAACCTCATAATGTTAGAGGAATTGATCTAATTATTGATCATGTTCTTATAAATAAAGCCACACATTTTGAAATAAAGACTACCCATGCTAAAACCTATAATAATTTGGCTATCCCTTCAGATGTACCTTCTCCTTCCCATTTAGAGCATGATGGGAAATATAAAAGGTTAAGTTTAGTTGCTGCCCATAGTGAGCCTATATTAAGATCTGAAAATTTGAACTTAGAAATACAAGGGTATGATGGTAGAAGAAAAACAATGGCCATTCCACCTTCCACCATAAAAAAGAGAGTTATAGAAAAGAGACGTAAAAGTTAGTCAAAACTTGATACACCCATGGAGGTCAGGATGTTGAAAAGTATCAGCTAGAGATTGATGATAGTATGACTGATTCAGGAACAAGACTGGTATAGTTTCCTACAATTGAAATGGAGTATAATGTTTGTATTAATGCATAAGATAAATGATTAATTGAAGTAATTTATAATTCATATGATTATTGGGCATCAAGGGGATAAATTTTTATTTTATTACTAAGTGTTTTCATGACATAACTTGAGACTTCAATTTGATACTTCACTTTTCAGACTTTTGATATATCTTGATAAATTTTGGAAAATATAGAAGATATAAATTTTGGTATAAATATATATGCTCAAGTTATTTTGATATGCATTATGGATTAATATAAATAGGATTTATTGAACTTTGACATATTTATTTTATGATTTAAATATGTATTCTATTATATTATTAATGAATGAGGGTCCCCACCCATTTAGACTAGTACCCCCTATCTATATTTAATAAAATTGATCAATTAAGAATTTTAAGTCCTAATTAAACATGTCCTTAACCAATATTTTTTATAATTAATTGACTTTTTAAAAAGTCAATTAGTTAACATAAACTAATAACTAACTAAAGTTAGTTATAACTTATTTGCAACTAAGTTTGAAGGTATTAAAGGAGATCAAGGACTCATTTAGAAAGAGAAGAACAATAGGTATTGAGGACTTAGACATTTTCTAAAATCAATCATTCATATTTATTCTTTCTATGCAAGTTTTCTAAGATAGTACAGCTCTTGTAGATAGACCCCATGGTACTTTATCTGATAGTTGAGTAATTATTTTTGCAACACAAGTATATCAAACTTTATTTATAATTTAATACTAATTATCTAAATTTTGATAAGCTTAACATATTTTGATGATTGTTATTTGCAATCTTATACACAAATTTCAAATGTTTAACCTAAATAATGATGAACACTTTTATATTTTATGACTCTTCATTGATCTATTTTGATTGTAGACTTGTCACTTAACTTATTGTAAAGTAAGAATGTTGGTTTTCTAAATAAAGTTATCTTTTTTCGCTAAGATGACTCTCTTTTGAGACTCACATGTGTTAGTGTAATCTATTTTTACTCTAATTTTAATATAATTTTAACTTTAAGTTCCCCTTAAATATGGTTTTATTTACATTTTATTAGTTACTTTCTTTTCTCTTTAGCTTAGTTTCATTTCTGTTTAGTTGTTTATTAGTTACTTAGTCTAATTCTTCTTCTTTCTTTGGTTAGATAGTACTAAATTATTTCTTTGTTTTGAATTTTTAGTTTGTTTTTAGAGTTTTAGTTCTTTATTGTTTATCCTAATAGTTTATTAATTTGTAAGGTTTCCAATTAGTAGTCTTTTACATTTTATTTAAGATAGTCATTTAGAGTTTATTTTATTGTTTATTATAAAAAAGCCTATTCATTTTTAATTAAAATTATTTATTTGATCTTTTAGTCCTTATTTTTATTCTATTTTGATTTTGTGTTTGATTAGAGTAGCTTGTTTTAGTTAGATTATATAGCTTAAATAGATTATTGTCACTTTTTTAGTTGTTTGTTTCTTTTATTAACTTGCTAGCCTCTCTCTTTTGTTTACATGTTTGAATACTTTATCTTTTTCTCAACTCTTTTGTTTATATTTCTAGTTTTTTCTTGAAGTAAACTTGGAAAATTTATAGCAAGAATTAAGATATACTTGGAACAAATATATATTTACTGAGTCAGATTTTTATTTCTTGAAGAGATTATCTAACTCATAGGTTTTCTTTATCAAATAGAATAGATTATAGATTCTCATCTTAACTAGTTCATGATTGATAATATGGATTTATGATTTTTATAATGGAATAAGTTATATTTAATGACTTATTAATTATTTCTTAGATCTTATTAAAAAAATCCTCACATCTTTAGGATCGTAGACAAACCTTTAAAACCTCTTGATTAGACCAATACGATTCCACCTTGACCTTCATGATAGGTGAAAGGGTTGATTTGTTGATGGTATAATTTAAATCATCAATAGGTTAGTCTTGGTAGTTATCTAAATTAAACCTTGGCCATGTACCATCTTGGTCAACTTGATTTCTATGCCATATTCATAGAACTTAGTCATCCATTTTTCTCATCTTCCCCTAACTTGTTTTGGTTAAGCATGAGATTGATGGTAAGGTTAGGCACAATGATGCGAGTTTTGTTTCAAAGGATGTAATGTTTGAATTTCTTTACAACCTTTATTAAGGTGTACACTTTATTATCCAAGAGTGGGTATCTCAGTTCACCATCCTTTAAGTTCATACTCATGAAGGTGACTATATGTTCTTTGTCATCTACTTTCTATGTTAAGATAATAATAATAATCATGTGGTCAAAAGCAAAATAATAAAGGTATAAATATTTATTGAAATATGTGATAATTAATATGGCTACCTATATTATGGATTCTTTGATGTCTTAGAAAGATTTTCTAGCCTCTAACATCCAATAAATATTCACATCCTTTTTCAACATGGCATTCAAGGGTCTAATAATTTTGGAAAACTTTGATATGAATTTACATACAAAGTTAAATTTTCCAAAAAGAAAATAAATTATTTTTACTATTAGGAAAATCAACCTTAAAAATAACATTGATCCTATCAAGGTCAATAAAAATACCATAATTTGTGATTACATGCCCCAAAATATTACCTTTGATTAGTTAAAAGATACTCTTCTTAGGGTTTAGAGAGATACCAAAAGTCTTACACTTCTCCAAAACTTGTTGCAGGTGCATCATGTGAGTTTTCCTTTTTTTTAGAGAAAATGGTTAAATCATCCATGTAAATAATAATGCACTTGTCGATTAGTCCTTAGGATTCATGGTCCATGTCATATTGGAAGGTGGCCCTGACAGTGATGAGTCCAAAAGTCATCCTTTTATATTTAAATGTTTCCCACTTGATCATGAAGGTAGTCTTTATCCAAACTTTTTTGTTGACTAGTACCTAGTTGTAGCCAAAGAATCCATCTAAATAAGACATCATTTGAGATCTTATAACCATTTGAATTATGTCATCCAAAGAGGCTAATGGGTAATTATCCTTTTCTAAGGATCTATTAATATTTTTAAAATCTACATAGAGTCTATTTTCACCATTTTTCTTTCTGACTAGGACTAGGTTAGCCACACATGTGGAGTGTCTGCTCAAGAAGATTATCTTTGCATCTAGTAACTTATTTACTTCCTTATAGATGAGATGATCTATAATAGGGTTCATGGGAATTTATCTTTATTGGAAAGGTTTGCATGCTTCCTTTAAAGGTATCTTATGAGTGATGACCTAAGTGTCAAATATTTTGGGATCTTTGTAAGACCATATAAGGACATATTTGAATCTGGACAATATCTTGGTAGATTTGGATACTTCTTCTTTAGTGTAGACAAACTTGATGTTGATGTTTTGGGGATTTGTCAATGAACCAAGATTAATTTGATTTTAATCTTTTCCACTTACTTTGGGTGCCTTGGTATCATTGGTTGGCTTGTCTTGATCAAATATCCTTTCCATAAAGACCATGCCCTTAGGAATTCTAGTATTCTTTAGTTGGATTATACTGTCATTTTTAGCTTCAAAATCCTTTTTAGACTCTTCATCTTGTTCATTAATTATGTGTGATTCAAATACTCCATAACTAGTCATGAATTTGATGATTTGCTTATCATCATCTAATACCTAGAAGTGATTAATCTTATCTAGGATATAAGGGCAAGATAGAATTTCAATTGTAAATTTCCAATTTAAGGGCCTCAGGTTGGACTAGATTCACTACTATAGAAGCCAACACATTTTCCTACTAATTTTGATCCCTAGGTATAAAGGCAATTTTAAATGCTTCAAAACTCTTAATTAAATCCCATTATCAAAATTTATACTTCTTCATATAAGATATATTTCATTGGTATTAAATATGTACCTTATTGATGACTAAAGTAGAATCACCATGAACTAACAATTTCCTTACCTTGTGTTTGATGGAAAATTGAAGTCCTAAGATTAGGGTCTCATATTATACAAGATTATTAGTGCATGGAAATTGAAGTTTATAAGATGTTAAGTATTACTTACCAATAAAATTCATTAATATTATACTTGCCCTTGAACCTTGATTGGATCTCACACCATCTACGTACAACATCTAGAATCCTTCATCTTTGGTCATAGGGCTACTTTCATTTGAGCCAACAGTATCAAGAGTATATACACCTAGGTTGGTAGGATAGAAGTTCACCTTCTCATTATTGGCATTATACTCCATTATCATAAACTTCATACTTGGCTCTCACTCAATTTAGATATAATTAGGAACCCCCTCCAAGGTAACCAGATATGTGAGTAGTCCATGGACATATATTTGTTCAATAAATTTTTCTAGCCTCTACTCAACAACATCCCATATGCTTCTCTGCAGTAGGTTTCAGAACTGCTTGTCCTAGTGGTTGTTAATGATTTATCTTTCTTGATTCTGTTAAAGGGTTTTGGGGTCCCTTCAAAACCTACTTTTACCATAATCTAAAACATCCTATATGCTTCTAGTATTTTGATGACTTGAATGTTGATGGAATGTTGAATCTGGGGTTCATGAGCTAGTTGTATATGAACATTCAATAGTTTTCCTACCACCTTGACTTTAACTTGTCCAACTGGATAACAACTCTATTATATTTGATTAGACTTAGTCCTAGATTTTCACAAATACATATGGGCATTATGTTAGCATAAGCCCCATAATCAAGTAAACAATTATGCATATTTTTTCCCAAAGATTATAATAGTTAATAAAAATGGAGGGACCTAAGCCTTAGTTTTATATATTATCACATTTACATTCATAGATTTAGCTTTACCTTTATTTGATTTCTCAGTTAATGATTTCAATAGTAAATCATGTTACTCAGTGTTATGAACAAGATCATGAAAAGTTATGTTGGCTTTGATTTTCTTCATATCTTCCACAATTTCACATCCACCTTTGGATCTAGCTGTATCCAACTCTACAGTTTCTAGAGTATATTTTTTGAGTTATATTCCTTAAGTCATAATTGATTTTTTGGTATTATTGGAAAGCATGTATCTCATCCATATTAATTTCAAGTTAATTATCTTATTAGTTAGGAAATTTGTAAGTTTAGACCATGATGGAAATTTTAGTGGAGCATTGACCCATTATCAGGTGTTCTTGTATCTCTTAAATTGTTAGTATTGTCTTAATTGTCTAGGATAATGTCATAACTTTATAGCTCACCTTGAAATATCTCAAAATAATTTCATAATTATATGCAATATAACTCTCCATATTGGGCTATGTTATGGACCTTAAACCAATTAAGCAAGGCCAATTCATAGATATTTATGTCAGGGATCTTATTGGTTGGGGGTTCATTATTTATATTATTATTATTATAATAGTTAAAATGTCTATTGTAATTTTGAAACATGTAATTCCTATTAGAACCTTCCCCTATGTTTCACATTTTCCTTTGCAAATTTAGGAAGTCACTACCTAATTTTTGGACCATTCTTTAAATTGTTTCCAATTTTACTTTTGAGGAGTTAGGCTTCGTATTATAGATTATATTTTGACAGTGATTTGGGTGTTAGAGTTATTAATAGGGAATAAATATTGACTACCATTTTGGGGATGTGACCTAACTTTAGACTGATTGAATAATCCTAGTTATTAGCTAGGAGCTGTATGGCTCAATGGTAATTGATTGAGGATAGGTATTTGATTTAATGTAGGCATATTCTAATTTACATTAGGTATTATGTTTATAAAAGTCAAAGTTAGGTTGATGTTTGGGATATCAAAGGCAAGATGCCCATGCAAGTGCATTTTATCATCAATGTGTATGGCCTCTACATAGGCATGTGGTAGCATATTGATGTTCATAGTCCTACATATAAAAATAATAGTCATTGGATCTAGGGAATTCTTTTAAATTTTAAGTGCTAAGTCATCTACAAACCAATAGGGAGTTGTGGTGAGGCTATAATTTTTTTGAAATTTGGCATTAAAATCTCTTATGGGCTCATTCAGATCTTATTTTAGGACAATCAATTGTTGGTGAATGATCTCAAGACTAATGACCCTTATAAATTATTAAATAAAGGTATCATTAAATTAGTTCCACCCTATGATGGAATCTTTTGGTAAATTTAAGAACCAATAATAGGCTTCTTCCCTAAAGGTAAATGAGAAGTGTATACAGGCTAAATCTGACATTCAAAATATTGAGAGTTGCCTAAATATTTGATATTCTCTTTGACAATTATATCCCTAGATGGATTGAAGAGAGGGATGTATTTTTTAGGGTTCTTGGGAAAATCATGCATAGGGCCAGACACACTTATTAAAGATCCTCCTAAACATGCCATGACTATCCTGATGTAAAATAGAGGATGTGGATGTTAGCTTATTAGAGAGGTAGGGTGGGATTTGGATGTCCTACATATCCCTTTATCATCTCTAACTTTTTGATCCATTTCTAAAGATCTAAGGGGAACTCTAGTTTTAGAATGAGATATGGTCCAGATCTTAGGTAACTCTAAGATGATAAGCAAAGGGTCTATGTCAGAAACTCACAATACTAAAAAGGTTCATAAAATATTGCAAAAAAGGTAAATGTTATTCATGTTAGAATAAAGGAACCCATATAAAGGTACACAATTAAGCAAAGTGGTCTTATTTTACCTTTACTAATCTAGATCCTTCAAAGCTTTGAAGCTTGCATAAACTTTGTCAAAAACTTGGTTTAACCTATATATATCAATTTTAGACAAGATGTTTCAAGTAAACTTTAGTTTTTAAAGCTTGTTAAAGTGCCTCAAAGTTAAATAATTATAAATGATATATTAATGCTATGTGAACATACTCAAAAGATCTCTAAATCCCTAACTTAGTGATTCTTCACAAATGATCAACTAGAGACTAAACTTTACACTTATTTGTCATAGACCAAAAGCTATCTGTTAAATTCATGCAAAAATTTACAAATATAGATGAAACAAAGGATGATCTATTCAAAGAATTCAATGACATTCCTATCTTGAATATCTTTAGATTAAATTTAAACAAATTGGAGCGGGGGGGTGCGGCAATGTTAGAATATCTTCAATCTTGAGCAAATATTTAAAGGCTCTTCTAGAATAAACACTTTTCATAGGGATATTTTAAAGGTTTCAAAGATATTATAGAATATGAAAACAAAGAGTAGTGTTTATCCTAATCTCTATGTATTTAAAGAAATTGTGCTATATTTTAAATGAAATACACTACAATTTTACTCAAAACAAACAAAGGCCCTCCTTCTAGCACCAACTTCTCCTCCTATTGACGTATACATATGTCAAAGATATAATGTAAATAGATGAATAATATTCTTAGCTTATAGTGTAAGTACTGGAAGACCTTTAGGGCTTAATTCAATTTTTTAGGAGTGGTTATGTGGCCACCACTTTTAGTCTGCAATTAGAACCTACTATAAGGACAATATGAACTCAGTAGTGATGTAATATATTTTAAATTTATTTATATTTTTATCATGTAAAATCAATTTTGTATTTTACCAATTTAGACCCAAAATCTAAATAAACATGTGGATATTTACATTGAGCATTAATCTAAAGTGATTAATATAAAAAGAGGTCAAGAAGGGAAGTAGGGTAGAGAAAAAAATAAGGTTTTCTTTACAACAATAAAGACCAACATATCTCCTTTAGTTTCTCTTGATAATAGTGCAAAAAAAACTAACATATATGATATCTTAGTGTTTGACTCAGAATATCATGAATATAGTGGGGATTCTATGGTAAACATAATGCATGTATCTGAAAAGGATACTTTAAAATAGCTACCTATAATAAATTTCTTTTAATAAATTAATTTTTAGAATAGAAGGAAACACAACATACATAAATAAAATTTATTAGCATAGCAAAAATTACAACCTAGCAAGATGCATTCAAAACACTATTATCATATTTTACCATTGAAAAAATGAAATCATGTGCTATTAGAAAATATTGAGAAATAAAAACATATGAAAGTAATGAAACAGTGAGCAAACTACATGAATTTTTCTTTCTCTTTGCATTAATTTTAAAAAATTCTATTCAAAGGTACAATTTGGGCTTTTATATAGGCCTTCTATTGCCTAAGATGGTTACAAAAGAACTAAATATATGAAATCGGTTGGTGTATAGAGTCCTTAATGTCCTAAAACTAGATAATATTCCCTATTCAAATAAGGGAATAGTTTATGATGAATTGAAGGGAATTAATACATTATTTTCATCGGGAGAAAGCCTAACAAATGGCTATCTCATTCCTAAAGTTTTGGGCTAAGATCCTACTAGTGTGGGTGATGATGAAGCCCCCAATGTAGAAGAAGATGACAATGAACCCATAAAAGTCGAAGAAATAGTGCTTCCTGATGTTTCTAAAGAATAATGTATTCTAAGAGGGGCCAGAGAGGTGGAATTTCTTATGGTGATAGTCTATGGCATGTTTCCTACTTGTTTCTCAGCTTTTATCTAGTCTCTCCATGCTTCAGATCATCTCTTGTAATCATTATCAATTAGTTTTAGATCTATAATAGGCTATTTCATCAATCTGATTTTAAGACCTACAATTTCATCATGCTTTCTTAGTATAGGTCCTACAAAATCATTGATTGCCACAACTTTTTCTATCCTCTAGTTGGCAGATACATTTAAGTCTACCATCTCCTATCTAAAGTTCACTTCCCTAACCATGAATTAATTTTTGAAGCTTAAAATAAAGTTTTATAGGTGGGTTTTGAAGGCATACTTGCTAACAATAGAACCATAATTGTTGGAAAGGGGTGTGATCTCAACCTATTTTATTAGAGTTATTAATCTATCACCTTATTGGGTGAGAGACTAGACTAGGGATCTCATTTCATCAACTAAATGGTTTAGATATTTCCTTAATCAAATGGTTTAGATATTTCCTTATAAAAATTATATAGGATCAAGAAATGATCAAGTCATCCAACATGATCACTTTCAAATCTCCAAACTTTTTCATTCTTATTAACTTCACCAAGTTGATTATCTTTTTATCATATACCCCATATGCACCTTCTACCTCAAGGATCCTATTGTAGATTTCATCTCCCTTTACCTTATATTGGGCCAAGGTGTTTAATATATCAAACATTATTTCCACATAACATTATACCTTGGTTATGGTCTCTTTTAGCAATGTGCTTTGTGTTGTTACTCAATATTAGTTGCTCTCTATTGTACTCCTTTTATCAATTCAATAGCTACATCACCATATGCCTTTAGAGCTAAGAAGGGATCATCTTCATACCATTGTTATTGGCTAGGCCTGGATCTCTTCTTCTTATTCATCTCAAAAAGGGTCTCTTCCAACTCATATATAATTGTTTGGTCTGGATGGGTGACCTTCCTCTTCGACAACCTCTTCATTTCTCTAACCTTCTTATCAAATTCCATTGTGACTTGTGGATGTTCCACTATGACCAAATCTTAGTTTTCTAATGTAACTAACTGCATCTATTTTATCCATGATTTATCTAAAAACCCACTTTAAGGCTACATAGATGGAGGAAATTGTTGAGCTAGGGTTAACCCTTAGAAGGTAGATGTCTGGGAAATGATTGTGAAGGTGACAAGGACAAATGCAAAATTGGGGGATGAAGTGAGAATTTTCATTCCTAAATATTAAGGAGAGCTATCACTAACTAGATCACTAGCTAAGAATATAAAAAATTGAGGGATGATAATAGTGGGTGTTTTATTTGGTAATTATAGACCTAGTCTAGGCATAGGGCCTAGTTGAATTGGAGATAAATTGACCATTAATCAGACCTTATAAGTGGAGGCTATGAAAAAATGGTTGATAATGGGAAATTACATAGTTATAGGTTTTATTATAGGTCTATTGAGGGGTTGGTAGGGCAAGAGGTTCATATGGTCTGGTGTTAAGGGCTCATATAATATGCCCAAAGGTTGGTTGTATAAGAATCAAAGAGGTAAACAAACATGACCTTAAACTATTATATTGGGTTCCTATCTATAAATAAGTAGGGGAAACAACCCTAATGCTAAAGTTTCTAGTGTTGGAGTAGGTATAACTACTACCTCTACTAAAGGTCTTACCTACACTAAAGTGATGCTTTATGCCTGGGATGGGATGTTGGATGTTGATCATGAAATAGAATCCTACTTAATATGCTTTCTATATCATCTCTTCCCTTCTCCAAATTAAGAGATAATGTCTATAGTATTCTCCAACTAAGTTGGGTGTTAGGTGGCCTTTCTCCCTCAATACTGGTAACATGGAGTACAAATATAGATGCTCCTACTTGGGTATCTTCATGTTTATAAACCTCATCAAAACTTGCATCTTCAATCCTCCCCTTTACTTTTGGGATATTAGTAGATTTTAGTATCTACTTCATCTTTGTGTCATTAGTTTCATTGATGTATAACTTGTCTTCATCTTCAGTCTTGTGATGGTAGGTGATGCTTAGATATACCCTGTGTTTGATGTAGTGTTTGAAAGTTAAATATTTAGGGTCCCACTCCATATTTATATCTCATTCCAAACCAAAGGTGGGTCTTTTCTTGGTGGGAGTAATGAGTGAGTTATAATTTACAACCTTAAACTAGTTGATGTTGGATAGTTGAGGATGAACCAATCCTATTTTCTTGTTCTTGCATAATCCATTCACCCCTTTGAGTAGTTAGAAGGCAATTTCTTATTCAGCTAGCTTGTTTGGAATTATGGTAGGAAACTTGAAGGGATTGGTCTTAATTCCTATAAACCTCATCACTATGTAGTATAAATAGTACTATTATGCTCCCAAGGTGCTTCAGGTTGTTCTAATTTCTTCAGATAACTTGGGCATGGGTATCTCATAGATGGCCCTATATACTATTGGGTAGAAGTGCTCAATAATTACCTTCATCTCTTACTTGTATTTGTAAATTCTTACCTTTGATAAGATATGGGGGATGATCCACTTCGGTTTTAATTCCTAATTCATGAATTGGGGGAATTTTTAGGTAACACAGATGGCATCCACCAGGTTTGACATCATGTAGAAATGATCCCCCTAGTTTGATATGACCTTCTTAATCTAGGATGCCAAGTTGGAGGATATGATTTCTCCCAGAGAGGGAGTCTTGGAATCATCTATGATCATGAATAGAAGTGGAACCCACTTCTCATCTACATGGACTATGTCCTCTACCCCATGCAACCCATTCATCATATCCATCCCCATCCTTAATACTTTCCTAAATTGGGAAATGGGGATCAAGATGATTTTTTATTTACATATAAACCTCCCCTTGTTCTCTACCTAGTCCCTCAAAACTTCTTTGATGTTATGTGTTTGGAGTCATAGGGTGATAGTCTCCTGATTGTAAAAAATCTCTAGTTTGGGAAAATCATAATAAGTCTAAAAAGTTATCCCAACTATAAAAGAAATGTCATTACCTAAATTAAAAGACTTGATCATATTATCAACACACCTAGAGTGGAGAAACATTTGGTATACTAAGTCTACATAGGGGAGTACCTCTAGATTATATGTGGCCTTGTGTAAACCCATACATTTGAGTTCTAGGATATCCAACCTATATTTTGCATCATTGAAGTGTTCCTCATCATCATTATCTCTATCTACAATCCATTCTACATGGTACAATAAATCATTGTAATGATTATCTTTAGTGGCCAATGCAACAACATTAAAATTGGCATCTTGGAAGATGGTGTTCATTCCATAGGAGTATAGGAATGGAACTTGCTCTAGCTTGGTGGCTCTGGATGTTGCTACTTCAGCCATGGTTTCCAAATTTTATTATTAATGAGCTTATGGACTGCTCTAATGGAGAAAGAATGCACAAGAGTTTTTAGCAAATAACATAGAACACTTTAGAGTACTTTCATAGATAACAATTGAAAGTGAATGTAATGCATCGAGACAACAAGCTTTAAACTCTAAATTTTATAATTTAAACTAAAAGACATGAGTCATAAATTGCAAGTATCTTTAACTTACTTTGATTTAAATCCTAGGTATATCTTCAATTTTCTTTTAATGGCTTTGAAACTCCACTTTGAAGAATTAGCTAATCACTACCTTCTTTTTTATCCATGTGGCCTTTCATTATAGTCTTGAATTTTCCATGAAGTCACTTGGCTTTATAACTGTCAAAATGAGACCCATTAATTTTCAATTTGCACCAATAACTAGTGCTTTATGGACATATATGTGCCATATTTTACACATTATTTACACTTGGTGCCTTTTCATGTATTTCATCCTTTTATTTTGAATATTAGGCTATTTGGGTGGATTGCATGATATTCTTCCAAGTTTCAACTTTTAATTGGATCATTCTTCCTTGATGTTACATGGCTTGACCCCTTTTATTTTTGGTTGACATGGCCTTGGGACCTATACTAGCTTGATAAATGGTAATCTCTCATTGGCTCACACTATCATGAGGTTTTATTATATGAAACCTTTAATAGACCTGATTACTATGACACTTAGCCATGTGTCACCCTTTTGATGTAATCACTTTTTGTTGGGTTTCATAGTTTCCTTTGATCATGTTATTACCATGAGGTAAGGGCTCTGTATTTCATCATCTCATTGGTTCCACCTTCCAGGTGGAGTCCATGTATCATCCAACTATCCAAGATTATGTGACTAAATGATAAGTGTGATCTTGTCGTGTAATCATAGTATTGTTGAAATTAAACTTTGAATCTTAGATATGGGGGCATGAAGGGTAAAACTAAGTGCCAAGTGGCATTCTATGATTGGATCACTTTATAATGGGACTCTTTAAAGCAATCAAGGACCTAGAAGGTTGAAATTGGGTGTCACATGTCATATCCTAATTAGGTTATAATTCTTTTATAGGCTGACATGTAATGATTGAATGATAAGTGACACATTCTCATTAGGTCACTAGGTCATGAAACTTTAGAAAATAGTAAGATCATTGGAATACTACAATTGAGTGTCAATGCCATGCTACAATCAAATATTCAGGTTGTAGACCTATTTTAAATTCTCTTTAAACTTGAAATTGCATGATTTAATGCCAAGTGGCATACTATGATTGGATCACTGGGTCATAGACCTTTTTGTAACTTTTCTTCAAACTTGAAATGTTGTGACTGAGTTCCAAGTGGTATGCAGTTGTTAGATTGCAAGGTCACAAACCTTTTTATAACTTATCTTCAAACTTGGAATGCCATGATTAAGTTTTAAGCAGCATAATACAATTGGATTTTCAGGTCATGACTATTTCCAAGAGCTAAAACATATGTGACGAAGCCCCAAACTTTATATGACTAAGTGACCAATGCATGTGATGCTTCTATGTGTCAATTGAGGCTGAGTTGGCATTGGGTTTATGCATAAAAAAATAAATGCAAAATTTAGAAAATTGGATGATAAATAAAAAAGGGGGAAGTCCAAATTCATAAACCCTAAGTATAGAATCTGACTTGGACCCTAATCTAAAACTTAAAATTAAGGTATGTCATAGTATTGAATATGATTTTTGACATAGCCAAAATAATACCATGATTCATAAACCTTAATTAAGTAATATTTTTTGTGTCTTAGGGACCATACCTTGGTTTTTTTAATTCTAACCCCTTTCAAGAGCACTTTTTAAACAAATTAGATCATTATAAAAAAAATAATAAACTAGACATTAATGAAACATTTTAAAATGTACCCATTAATATTTATCATGGACCAACATGTATTTTAAACTTTTTAAGTCATATAAAGGGTTTTTAATCATGTGGGTTTAATGGTAAGGTATATCCTAGGGTGAATGACCCAAAAACTTTCTTAGGGTCCTCAAATTTATCAAAATGGGGGTGTGTTGATCTCAACAGTAGTGGATTATCTACATGGTATATTTATTCTATCAATTACACCTTGAACATTCTTGTGGAGATCTATGAATTGGGGATTCTAATATCAAAATAAGAAATATAAATGAAAGACAGGTGAATTCTATAATTCATTCATTCATATAACATAATGAGATTTTAATGAAGGATGCTTTGTTAATTATTTTTTATTCAAATAAACCTCAATGTAGTATTGAATCAAAATAAGTCATTGAACATATGATGGATAAAAACACTATAAGGCTCAAAATTGAAAATGGCCAACACGTAATTACATCACAATAGAGAATTATTTCAAATGAGGAATACAATTCACTATCATTGAGAAAAAAAAGTTTTGTTAGAAGGGAAATATTTCTAAAAATAGTTACTCCATTCCATATTGTTCACAAAATATGTAACCAATATAATGAATCCAATGAATCAATTTATAAGGCTTCATTTTTATAAATATTTGAATCTACACGTGACCTTATCCAACTGAGAGGTTTAAATAATTTTAAAATAGGGAAAAAATATAGAATAAATACATGAACAAGATAGACACGCATTCACATAAATGAACTACTCAACATAACAACTACATGAGAATGTCTTCTTTTCATGGAACAACCCATTTGGGATTATTTTGATAAGGCATTTCATTTGTTTGAAAGTGGTATTTTACTTGGTTTAGATAAACAAGATTTAAATCTGATTGGTACAATAATACTTATAAATATTAAAGGGATTTTAGATTTAAAAAATAAAACTAGTATATTTATTGGAAAAGGGTCTATTTCCTTCTTAAAAACCCCTAGGTGCAACATAATAGACACTTGGTGAAAAAAAAGCGAAGCTAGAAAGTAACATATTATCAAAAATTATAGATTATTTCACCAATCATGATTTGACACTTCTAATAGAAAAATAAACAAACCTAAAAAAGTAATGGAGTATTATGCATTTTCTATGAAAAGTTTGATGACTTGTGTGTCTTGAATGAAAGTATTTCAAAAAAATATATCTAAGAAGCATTATCTCTAGATTCAATAATCATATTAAGAAAATATATAGAGATTGAGGGGTGTTAGCTTCCTAGGATTTATACATACATTTTTAGCTTCCATTACGACCTCCCATGTCTTTGGCCATCTGTTTTAGAAGATTTCAATGCAATGTTCATTATTGGTGTTAAAGTTGATTTGATAATTATTGATCTTTTGAATGTCATTGAAGATTATAAGGAATACCATCTTCACCTATTTATTCAAAAATTTATTGATAAATTTAATATTAGGTATTGTAATGTATTCATCATTCAAAAACTTGACCATTTTTATGGCATTTATAACTCTTTTAGAAAGATGTGTTGGTCATTTACATTATATGAAAAATATAGGCATCATAATTTTGGGTCTAGATAGTGATGGATTCAATTATACTCATATTATAGGTATCAATTTTTCTCAAGATTCCACTAATTTTTAGCTTGAATATTTCATACTCTATTCGCAACAAAGTAACTTAGAGGTAGGTGTTGACATCCATAAAGACATACCAGCATTTCAAATGATTGGTTCACACAAAATAGTAAGGCCATTCAAAAATGAATTAGATAACTTATTTTTGGAGAGACTTATTTCTGCTTCTAACAATTTAGATACATGTGATGTGCTAGGGGTATAGACAAGAGTTGGAATGGTGTGTGCTTGTACGTGAATACAAATTAATTTATCTTGCATTATAGAAATTGAAGAACAAATAATATTTAATGTTCAATTTCAAATTTATTTGAGAAATTTAGAGCCATCAATACTAGAACAACCACTTCAATCAGTTTTAGGTGCATAACATTTTCAATTTATTTTATAATCATGCTTTATTTTTCAAATAAAACATCTTAACAATATTTCAATGTATATGCTTTATTTTTCTAACATAACATCTTAGCAATCTTTTAGCGTGTAGCATTAATGACATTGGATGCAAGTGAAGAAACAATAATAAGGGAAAATAAAATCAATGAACATAACAAATTGCATGTTGAAGAAATTAAGATAATATTATGCATATTTTTAAAATAATAGAATTTTTTATTTATCAATTATTTATAATACTGACAAAATATTTCTTCATCTAATTATGTCTTAATTAAAACAATTCACAACACAACCCTACAACTTTGTGTCTCCAAAAAAACAACCTAAGACATAGCTCTGCATCTTGATGCCTCCACAAAAATAGCACAAGGTAAAACTCTACAACAAGACACTTTTTCTAAATACAAATATCAAATCAAATGATAATGAGAATATTTAGTTACTACATTATATAATGCCTTGAAGGTAATAAAGAAAAAATGGTTCAATGAAAGAATGTAGCTGTACAAATTACAAAAGGTAAAAAAAAGGTGAAAATTTCCTTTCAATGAATGTGTAAGTATATAATTTCATATACTAGAATATATACATTATCTTTATTTATTTAAACACATTACAACTAAATTCTTCTTTATTGACCGGAGAGTGTATAAGAAAATAAAATATAATGCATCAATTTAGATTTGGAAGTGTGGGTTCATTTTATTGTTGTTTCAACTTTAATGTGGTTGTATTTTCCCATTTAAATGTTGTTTAAGATTTGAATTTATCTAGTTTAAAATAACTCAATATGTGTTATATTGTGTCTTGAAGACAATAAATTTTGATTATGAGTATACATGATCTTTATCAATATAAAAATGATTTGTTTAAATGGATAAAAATATTGTGATTGTGATAAATTCGATGAAGAATGGATTTATTATTAAGCTTATTCTAATGAAAAAGGGCATGTGTGTGTGTGTGTGTGTGTGTGTGTGTGTGTGTGTGTGTGTGTGTGTGTGTGTGTGTGTGTGTGTGTGTGTGTGTTTGTGTATAATAGAATATATGTGTTCATATGATAAATGACATAAATAGATTGCATAATTAATCAGATACAATCATTATTTCAAAATATGATGAGTTACATCTATTTTAATGAATGCATAATAAGTGTCCGTAATGGTCAAGTTATAAGGATTCATTATAAACATGTATATGCATATGTATGTTACAAAACTATCAATAGAAATGGTACATCCATGTATAATGAGTATAGTTACATGTGCCTTAACATGTATATATTTTTGTATATGTTTATATGAATCTTTATAAGATTTAAATAAATACAGATTAAAAATGCATCAATTTAAATGCAATATGTTTATATGTTACACTATGAAATGCAAATCAAAAGTGCATCAATGATCAATCTAACATTTAAAACATTTTATTAAAATTTCCATGTTATATTTATTATAATATAATATTGTTAATAAATGATTGCTTTATTTTTTAACAAATTACAAACATTTCAAAAGAGGAGCTAAAACCAACTTCTAAAAAACTATTGATTTTGGGGTTGGATAACTTATTATTTATTATGCACAAAATAAAATAGATTCAAATTAATGTTATGGGAAGAAAATAATATTATATAATATAAAATATGTCTTCCTACATTCAAGATCATTTCAAATAAATTTTTAAGGTGGCACTGTGGTCTTTTTCTCACATTAGCCTTTGGTCAATGATAGAGGATAATCATTTGAAGCTACTCATTCAATACATGGATTACACAAGTTCAAATTTCATGTTTTTTTTGGGGAAAAAATATTCTAAGACCTTCAATATAGATATAAAGAAATTGTATGAAGTTATTTTTAAAGGGACTTTTAGAGATGATTTTTCAATTGCCAAAATGGTGTTCATTGATTGTAATTTTCAAAATTGTGTTACGAAAAAAAAATTGCAAATGAGTTATGTTATGGAAATTATATATATTGAAAATGGAAGTCAAAAAGATGAAAATGATTGGAGAATCAAAATGACATCTATCATCACATTCTTGGGAGAAACCATAAAATCCTTGCCAATAGCTCTGAAACATAGTTTAGAAGGATGTAACTTCACCATATGATTATTTCAAGTGTATTTATTTATTATAAACTATAATTTTATTAGCATTATCATAAATTTCATAAAAATTAATTATAAATTATCTCAAATGTAGTTTAATTTTTTTTTAAATTTATAGATTTTAATTTAGTAATACTTTGGTTTTATTTCATGTAATTTTATTTATAGTTGGAGATACCTTGAAAGTATTGAATCAGGTCCAACTTTGAAAGCTAATCCCCTTAGAATTGGATACTCAAATTTATCTTAAAATTACCTAACTTGATCCATTAGTATATTGGCACCTGCTTATGAAGATCTTCTCAATGAACAACAAACAATTCTCAAGTTTCTCTCTCATTAAATTTGTTTGTTGATACCCTATTAATGGGTCAAGGGTATATAGTGTTTTATCTCATCTACGTTATAGGTCTCCTTGGAATCCCCCTAATGTATTATTCAAATTAAAATTTTATGGATTAATATAGGGAAATCCAAGAGCTTTAGGGGTGAGATGCAGTATTCAATATTTCTTTGGTTCTCTCATTTATGCCACCTCAGTGAACCTCACAAGTAGAACCAATAATTAAGTTGAAGCCCAAACAAATATCCTAGGCATACCACTTTAATATAATGTTGAATCAAACACTTGATAAGTGAAGGATATTCCAATCTCATAGTGAAGGTGATTTGTAATTGGCATGCTAAGAATTGGTGACTGAAAAACATCTTCCACCCAATTTGGCCTCTCCTGAATGAAATAAAATCTTGGTTAACATCATGTTAATTCAAGGAAGATAATAATCAATTATATTTCCTTATGCATTGGGGGTGGACCAGGTGACCAATGTAGTGATGGATAATGTATATGATCAGTCATTAAGACTTGATTTAGTGGACCTATGACATCACCTATGATTGACGGGACTTTTTAAAACTACAGTAGACTTGTTGCATTTAATTTTGGCCATACTAGAGATTCAATATGTGTAAATGGATTTTCACTTCATGGTTATATATTAATCCCTCAAGTATAAAGTGTTTTATCATGATAGGCAAAAAATCACTTAGAGTGATTAACTACCATCATTTATCTCTTCTTATCACATTCATTCTTGATTTTATCCCCTCATTAGATTTCCTATGCTATGAATATGTATTTTTTGTGTCAATATTGGTCATTACCACCCCTATTTTTTTCTCTATATAGAGCATCATGAAATGGCTTTTTGAGATAGTGTCTCAGATCATAGACTCCATTTGATCTTTTGACTTCCAAATGTAGAGGTTTTGGAAGTAATTCAAACTATTATTGATAAGTATTGCCTTCATGTTATCTAGCATAAGAAAACCAATATGGATGTGGTATCATGATTTGATAGTAACCTACTTCAAGTGGTCCAAAATAGGGAGTAATCTTATTGAGTGGTAGAGGCCTATGTATGGAAGGATTTTTGGGGTGGCCTCATTAGATGGCTAACTAAATTTGAGGTGGTAACTAGTCCTAATCTACCTTTTTTTGGTTCACATTATCTTGGTTCAGTTCTTCTAAATGTCTTTTGGAAGTTATAATCTCATTATGTTCAGATACATGATCATTACATGGATATGGTAGAGGGCACATAGGTTGATACCCCTTATGTGCATTTTTGGATAGAAAAAAACCATCTATACTCCCCTTCATTAACAAATTTGACTTAGATGCCCTCATATCATCATCCCATTATTTGGTCAACTTCTATTCAAACTCAAGTGTGGTGGATGTTTTGGATGTTTAAAATTCAAAGCCACAAGGTGGTGGTATCTAAAGGGATTATTAAATAATTCAAAATTGTCTTCAATCTATGGTGGACTCTGTCAGGTTAGGAGGTGTATATGGACCTAATAAACATAATCGCTTAGTGATTAGAATCTGGACCTGTATTCAAATTAACATGGTCTAAATTCATCCCTGATATGTAATGTTTTTATAGATTACTTTTTGTGATGTATGTTGCTTGTTTGTAATTTTTCTCTGAGTTTATCCCTCTATTTTTATTTATCTCCCTTTTGGGACTTATGTTTTGGATGTCAGTGTCATAATGATGATAATTAGCATCGTATCATATATCTATAATCCAATTACTTTTGGAGAAAATTTTATCCACTTAAATTTATTGGGTATAAGTCCAAATTATTCAAAAATGTCCTTATAACGATACAATTTTAGATAAGAGGTGTGATTCGAGACATATTTTGGAAACAAGATGTAGAAAATAAAAATTGACTTGAAATGTGGACATAATAGTGCCTTTTTGTGTATGTATAGTACTACAATGTTGTGAAGTTTAGTTTTGACCTTTGTTTTATGGGATGGGTTTTGGAATACAGAAAGAGGGTTTTAAAAGATAATATAGAATCAACACACAAAAATTACAAGGTTATGTAATAAATAATGTGAGTATACATTACATTCATTGAACCTTCTCTCAAAAGGTCTATATGAACAAGGTAATATTTAATGGGTATATGAACCTTTGCACCCATGAAACAATGAATGATCCATAGTAAAACAGGTATATAATAAGTAATCCAATATCAATCCATTCATGATAGGGTCATGTCCCTTCACAACCACTTTAGCTTTAGGGGTTTCATTGAAGTGCTACTAGATTTTGGGTTTGCTTACAATTTTACTTAGCTTTATAGGTGGTCCCTATATACCACATAATACATGGACACAAATCCATAAATGAATAATTTAAATCATATTGTTAATATTTCTCCTTTAGAGGATACCACACATTGACCTAGGATATTTGGAAATAACTCTATGGGGTTCAATCATTATAGGACTTTGTACAAGCACAAAGATAGGTCTTCATGATGAAAGCATTCCTCAATTCATATACTCCACTATATAAATTGGGTTTGGAATGAATGTTGGGTAATGACACCCCAACCACCACACCTTACATACTTGTGATAAGGTGATGAAATCCAACCCACAACCAAAAATAAAGGAAGGTATTGTTGTTCTGATTCATGCAATTCCCACTAAGGGCAAGTGAAGAGCATAGTAGGCAAATATTTGGGATTAAAATAAATAGGAATCCTACATTTTGAAGTCACCCAAAAGGGGAGAGCATATGTACAAAAAATCCTCAAAAAAAACTCAATAAACAAGAATCAACAAGAAAACTTGTACATAATGAAAAAGCTTAGAAAATAAATAAGTTTTATTATAACCCAAAATGAAATGTGAATTATTTTTAAAGCACTAAAGGAATTGTGAGTAGATAATGTATTTTTTTGAATAGATCACCATACTATTTTTGGAATTTTCAATAAAATATGTTAAGTAAATTTTTTTGGTGGGTGTTTCAAAAGTCAAGGAGGTTGATTTTATATGTTTTTTCAACTCTCAGATTTTGGACGTAGAAACAAATTCACCATTTAGAAGGACCAAATTATTGATTTCAAAAACTTGTAAATAATATAAAATATAACATAGACAAATAAAAATAAATTTAATTGATTATAAAGAGCAATTTGGTAGTTGTAATAGGATTAGATTAAAATATGTAATTTAATCACCCCAAATATCAAACTAACTAGGTAAGATCTAGATCCATTAGAAAAAAATGCAATAGATGAATTCATAATTTAAATCAACATTATGATCCTAAAGCTAAATTCTCTAAATTATGATTAAATATAATGAAAATAAAAGGATTAATATTACCTGAGACTTAGAAATTTGACATTATGATGGCATGATTATGGATGATGGATTGATGATTTAATTTAGCACAGAGATGTTATGGACTTATAAGATGGCCTTCCATGGAGGAATGGAGTTGTTTAAATATATTTTGGAGGGATAAATCAATGGATGAGTTTAAAACTTGGATTAGGGAGATCAAGGGTGGAGAATTAAAAGGAATTTAAAATTACTTGGAAGCTTATAGATTTAGAGGCTTCTAAAGAGGAGGGGTGAGAATAGAGAAGGTTATAGATTTGGAGGATTATAGAATATTTATTAGGGACTAATTATGATTATATGGGGGATTAGATAGGGACTAGGTGAGTGATTATGGACTAGGGGTGTAGGAGAGCATAGACATAGGCTAGTAGGTAGGCCATTGGGAATTTAAAATTCCCAAATAATAGGTAAATGGGATTAGGATGAAATAAGGGGGATTTAAGACAAATTAATGATGAAGTGGGATACAATAAGGTTAGTAATTGAATAAATACATATTAGATAAATGATTAGGAAGGGGGGATATTAAGATGAGTTAAATGACATAAATTAGATAAGTGGAATGAATGTCAACTAATATTATTATTAGTGACATTAATGAAGTGAGTTAATTTAGATGAATACATTTTGCCCCTATTTGAAATGGAATTGTGAGTGGAGCCAAGGGGAAGGAGTAATGGTATTTCAAATAAAAACCATGTCATGGATGAATGTTAGTAGATGATGTTAGTGGATATGATGCCCCTTCGAAGGGACATATGGGGAAAAATGAGATGGATGGACACTTGAAATAAGAAATAAGGGGTGGAATGTGATGGAAAGATGAGGGGATGGGATGATAGGTAAAATATAGATGATGAAGAAGATGAAAATCATCATAATTAATGATCTACAAATTGATGATGCCCCTAAAAAAGACACATGCATAGGGAGTAGAGATGATTGTGCCATGGTTATCAACACCTCCCAAGGGAGAATCAACCGTAACATGATAATGATAAGATTAAAAAAGATGCAAGATTTAGAATTATCCAAAGGATGCATGCAAGGGAGAGTTATGGGCTAGGATAAGGATATAATAATATTAATGATGGGTGTAGCTCAAAGTTGAAGGTGATTGATATGATGAATATCATCTAATGTGATCAAGTGACCAAAAGATAAGAATGAATTACATCAAATCAATGAGACATAATGTGATGAATTATGATTCCCCTAATAAGGACACATGCAAGGGAGAGATAATTGATTAACTAATCAATGATTAATGGAAGAAAAGATGGATGTTATGACATGTCAGGCCCAATTGATAGGTGCGAGTAATTGACAAAAAGATTAAGGAAATGATTGTAAGGATGGTTACTGATCAATAGATTGATTGATTAGTGATTGATATTACATCTTAAGGATTTGACTAATGCAAATTTAAGGATGATGAAATATGAGAGAGATGTGATGATGGATGATGAGGAAAGAGGAGATAGTGGTTGAGTTATCAATGGGTATTGAATAGTGGCCAAGTACTACCTACATAGTCTAAAAAGACCTTATGTTGATGTAGTTATAACTAAAAGATGATGATGATGATGATGAGGATTAGTGATTAGAGGGTGATGTTAGTGACTATAAGATATGATTCAGATGATGAGATGAGGATATGCTAGTTGAATGGATAGAAAAGGATTATATGGGTGATGGGAATAAGGAAGATTAGATGATCAGGTAGATGATGATGGTGTAGGTCATCAAGCCATCATAACTATCATAAGGCTCATCATAGTCTAAAAAATCTAAGACATAAGTCACTTGACAATATTCCCCATGATATAAGTATGACCAATAGGATATTGTTCCAAAGTGCATGGTCAAGTAGTGAACTTTGCATTATCAAGGGCATGTATAGGCACTATTATATCCTTGGGTGACCTCATAAAAGCCTCATTCATTACCCCATATACAAAAAGATACATGAGTCAAGACTAAAAGGAAAAAAAAACATACAATGAACAAGATATATATTTGATGCAAACAACATAGAGAATACAAGTAACACACATAATTATCTACATGCAATGTCATAATGTATTGTCATATGATGGTGTTAGATGAATATTTTTTTAGTTAGTTGTCTGATTGAGAAAAATAGGTCTTATCATCCATAGCAAGGGAGACTGGTCGGCCCAATGTGCAGGTTTACTACATTGAGGTGGACAAATATATCATCTCATCAAGGGGAGGTTCCCTATAAATATGCAAGAGCTATATACTATAAATATATGCAGAAAATAACACTCAGAGGTAGGATACACAATCCATCTCTCTTCTTTTAGAGATGATGTTCACAAACAAAGGAGAAAATCCTGGTGAAAACACTGAAGGCACTTCTCTTCTTTCAGAAGTGTTCTTGTAAGGGACAACAAGAGTTCCTTCAGGTATGATAAGTGACTGGTAATAGGGTGAATAACTGACAGATTGAAGTGTAGCACAAAGTCTCCACTTTAGGTTCCCAAAGAGTGAGATACAAAGGATAATGGAGTCACAAAGTCATCCCAAAATCCTCAACATAGAAATAGAAAATAAAAACACACTAAAGACAACTATAACCGCACAAAGTCTAAAAGTAACTGACTTTAGGACATCTTCCTTATCACTTCCACTAATTCTACTTGTTAGATTAAATAAACAAGAATGCATCTAGCAGATAGATATAAGAACAATCTCCTAAAATGGCACAAGCTTAAACAGCACAAAGTTTGCAAGTAACTTGCTTTCTCATTCAGATAAAATAATATGAACAACAATCTGAGTTCAAAGTCTCAGTATTTACCTTTTAATTTGGGCAGAGTTTTGCTTCCATGATCAAAAAGATCTCCTTCATATCAAATGAGAGATTATAATATATATCACTCCAAGAAAGACTTGGGTGCTTGTTCTCATGAAAAAGGCCCATGATAAATTGAATGCCTTCAATGTGCCTTCAGTTCTATCTAGAGGGACCATGCTAGGAATAGTGCATTGCCATAACTATGGCATGTCCATTCCTCTAATATGTCTCTTCCTTAGTATGGACTGTTTGGTCCTTTTCCTGATGTCTACATAGCTATCCATTTTTTCATTACTTCATGGAAGAAAAATAGGCCACGCCCTTGATTTGGTGTGCTCAAAAGTCTACTTGATCCACTATTTCACCTACTAGAAATAACTCTTTTGAAGATATTTTTGGTCCTTTGGTCTTGTTCCTCTCTCCCCTATAGCAATTTGAGTCTTTGGGATCTCTTTTTAGCTAGTCGCTTAGTTCTTCCTTCAGCTCCTTCTTTGGCCGTGACAAGTTCCGCTATTATGAAACTTATTAAAAACTTACAAAAAATGGGATCCACGACACTTCTTGCCTGATCAGATTCAAAAGGGGAACACAAATGCAGACACTTGTCATGTTCCACTGAGTTATAATGGGACACGTGGCATGTTTCACTTAACTTATAGAAGCTTTAGAAACCTTTTGAGACTCCTACAGAAGATGACACATGGTAACTTCTGCTCTACTTTAGAAACAATATAGAAACATTTGGGACTCATTCAGATTCACATGGATGATGCCACTTGTCACATTCTGCTTGACCTTAGCAACTCACTTGAGGTCCACCACAGTCCTTATGACACAAAAGGGAGAGACCATAGATGTTGACACTTGTTAGCTTCTGTTGAGTTATAACAAAACATGTGGCATGTTCTATAGCTTTGAAGCTTATTAGAAACTATGTCCTGATAGATGACACTTGGAAACTTCCACTTTAACTCTAGAAGGGACACATGGTATCTTCCATCACACTTTGTCTTTTTCCATCGGATGCTTTTCTGTGGGCTTTTCTTTTGGACAAAAAGTCTGAAGGAATTCCTTCGAGAAATTTGTCTGAAGGAAAGCTTATGTTCCTTAGCTTTTTGTTCCTTTCAATTTCTTCAGGCCTTCTTCCAAAGTGAATTCATTCAAACAAAAATGTCTGAAGGAATTTTTTCTTATCCATTTTTCAAAGGAAACTCTTCCCGAAGTCTAACGGCTCTTTCACTTAGTAATTTCCTTTAGACAAAAAGTCTGAAGGAAATGTTCCCTATTAGCCTTTGAACAAATTCGAAGGATTCTATCTTTTTTATCTTCTCTTTGACCCTTGAACCAATGTTGTCACCCTCTGTAAGAGCACTTGCCTCTAGTTCACTACCCTTCACAAGCGCATTTGTTCCTTCAGCCCTGGGGTAGCCTCTTGATCCTGTCGGTTGAACCCACCGATCGAACCAACCTTGGTTCAATAGTTCAATGGTTCAATAAGTTCAATCTCTTTATTTGGATAAGTCATTTTGATCTTTAGAACCAAATGCATTGAACCATTTTGTCGTTGAACTCGTTGAACTGTCGAACCAAAATGGTTTAAGGTTCAATGGTTCAATAATTTAAGCCTTTGTTTTTCATTAGGTGTTTGAAGCCATGGAACCTTGAAATGGTTAAACTTTGAACCTTGACAAAGCACTTAACACTTGTTGATGATGTTGAACCTTTGAACCCATTGAAATGAAAATGGTTCAAGGTTCAACAGTTCAATGGTTCAATCTTTGCTTAGAAGCTTGCCGATGAACTTTTTTGGTTGAACCAAGGCATTGAACCAATCCTAAAAATTACTAAGTGTTGGAAATTTTTATTTTAATTGAAATCACCTATAGAATCCTTTGAACTTGATAAACCTAATAATTTCAAGCATGATGAGTCCATTAAAACATATCTGCAGAGTTCATAGTTTTAAGCCTATAGAGTCCATAGATTTCTGGAAAAGCTTTAAAAAATGAAGGACTTAAATTCTCAGAGCAATTTTTGAAAAGGGGAGAGATGATTTTGGTTTGTTGAACCAAAATAGTTCATAGGTTGTCCCAAAAATGTCACTCATTTTTGGGGACAACAGCTGGCTCCAGTTGGGGAACTTCCGTCAATTGAAAACTTGGAACATCTGAGGGGAGTAGAAACCAGAATCTCCATTGCCTTTGAAGTATGCCATTGGGCTATGGATTCATGCTACCCAAAATAAAGGCTCCAAAATATTAAAACAAACAACAAAAATTAGAAACAAAGACTATATAGATATACATATGTACAAGTGAACTTATCTAACACTTCAAGAATTGAAGTGCTTCAGATGCTTCCCATTGTGAGGCAATGAAAATGGCATTCTATTCTGATAAACTAGTAGGAAACCATTTTTTCCCTAATTAGTGATGGGCAAATGGAATTCTCCACCAAGAATCACATTTTCTATGCACTCCTTTTGGTTCTCTCTTCTTGCCCCATGGCAAGACGTGGTCTCCAATCTAAAAACCATAAATCCTTGCTCTCTTGGTAAAGAGTTCCTCTTCCTGACTTTGGTGTGCAGTAGTATGGTCCACTACCATAGCTTGTTGTTCTTATAGTTTAGTCCAGCACATGATTTGATTATTAGCATCAAACTTCTAATAAACCATCAATTTAGCATCTCCTTTAGCATGAAGGAGTTTGACACCTTTGTCTTGAGTAGCTTTCAACCTGAGTAATAGAGATTCATACTCGACAATGTTATTGGTGTTGTTGAACTACAACTCATGTGAAGGAGGAATAATATCTCCTTTAGGATATATTAACACCATCCTGACTCCAACACCAGTAGAGGAATTGTTGCCATCAAATTCCTAAATCCAAACATCATTAGAAACTGATCTTTTATCATATTTTTCTTCATTAGAGATGGAAGATCCTTTTTCATCTGTACTACACCCTACTGATTCTTCTGATGTCTTTCTTGAATCAATCTTTGGATCACCACCTATAGGAATTTCATCAGCTAAAACATGAACATCCTCTATAGATAAGAACTAATTACCCCTACCTAAAGACTCAAATAGAATCTGAGCTTCAGGTGTTGATGTTTGAGTGACAACATATTTTGCCTCCTTTTCAAGGAGTTATCTCTTCATGATGCCTTTGATAGGGATCCTTTCCTCAGACAAGTCCATGGTCAACTCTCCTCCAACATCCTTGCAAAAATTTCATCCTAGTAGAATGTCGTATGAAGCTAGGATGATGGCCACCAAGACTGTCATCTTGATTCTTTTGTCTAAAAAGGCTGCAAATGCAAATTAGGCATCCTTAATTTACCCAAACAGTGGTACTTGTTTTCCATGGAGAAGCATCTATAAAATGTTTTGGTTAGTGTAATGCCTAGGGATTTAGCCACTTTGGTAGGCATAACATTGTCAGATTCACCAAAATCAATGATGTAGTTGCTCAGCTTGTGACTGTTTATCAACAGGGAAACATAGAAAGGCTCTATTTTCCCAGGGGTAATAGGAGGAGTAATGACAAGATTGTTTGGGATGAGCATGTTCCTTGGGGGATCATGAGTTACCTTTCTAATATCTTGTCTTGTAGGGATGGCTATATTCTTCACACACAGCCAACCTATCCAACTACTCAGGGTTGTCTTGTAGGAATTCAAATTCAGTCATTTGAATTTTGGTTTTCTTGACATGGTCAATTATGTCAAATGACTGAAATGGACTAGGAAGAGAGGATGGGAGTTCATCCTTTTGGTTTTTGGGAGGGGGAGGACTGGCCTGTGAATTTGAATTTGAAAGTGCAAAAATGTTTGGGGTACTTACTTTTTTAGCAACCATTGAGTCCTTTGACTGGAAAGGTAGAGTGGTTCCACACTTAGCAATTGAAATTGTTGGTTGAGTTCACTCCTTTTTCTTATCTTTATCAGATTGCTAGGCTGACTGGTTCTTGGACTAGGTGAACGTAGCATAAGATCCCTCATATGCTTTACCTTCACTTTTGGGTTCATTTTGGTAATTCAAGAAACCAATGTGCGATTCACCAGTTGATTCTTCTTGTTCTGCTGTAAAGAGATCAGTATCATTTTCTTTCTCAAACTTAGGTTGGAAATAGAAATCATGTTTAGTTTCTAGATATCCAATTGCTGAGTTGGTTAGAGGTGCTTCAAGGGCAAGGTTCCTCTGTGGGGGAGGAAGATGATTTGGCTACCCTTGATTCTTGGCAGCATTGCCTTGATATGGCTGATTCTAAAATGTCCTCCTTAGCATATCCAAATTAGGAGGAGTAGACATACCTTGGGCCACTTGTCTCTTCAAGTCTAGCAATTCATTTGCTAGCTTTTGCACCATTTGATTAGTGGTGCTTATAGATGAATTCTCAGAAGATGAAGAAGATTTACCTCTGTTAGGATCTCTTCTTATCTTCCCTGCCAAGATGAGATCATCTTCCACCTCAGTAGCCAAGTCTTGAGTAGCAGAAAGATCTATGTGTCTAGCCCATCTTAGAAAAAACTCACTTTAGGTAGCTGTGAGTTGATGAAGAAGCATTTGAGGTTTTTGGGTGTTGGCCGAGCAATTGTAGGAATTCTATTCCTAAGCTTGTCAAACTTGGCAATGAAATCCCTCATAGGCTCATGAGGCTCCTTCATCTATGTGAGTTGGGCTAGTAAAGCATGTGCATCTTTTGTAGGATTGAACCTAGCTTCAAATTTATAAGAGTATCCCAGTCAGTCACTGACCTAACCTGCAGATGGTAGAACCAGTCTACAACAGTGCCTTGTAGTGTCTCTACAAATAGCTTGATTGTTATGTCTTCATATTCCAAACTTATTACACCATAGGATATGCTGAAGGCAGAAATATGTTCATTAGGGTGAACTTTCCCATCACTAAAAAAATTGGGTAAATTCTTCCTTGAACTGTGTGGAAGCTCATGTAGAGGTGGGGTCAAATTTAGTGGACCAAAAGAGTTACCCCAGGGGCCTTGAGCCATGATTTGATTATGTAGAAGTGGGATCACAAATATAAGTGGAGTATGGATAGGCAAAGCTCTACTAATAGTATAAAAAGAAGCTTTGCCTTGTATTTGTGACTTAGTAGGGGCTGGAGAAAGGCTCCTAGTTTGATGAAGGTGAGGTTGTGGAGGAAATAAATGAAAATTGCTCTGTTGCACCAACTCAAAAGTAGAGTCAAAAACACCTTGAGATTTTTGCCTTATGGTATAACATGGAGTTACTAAATTGTAGAATAAAAATGGAAAAGAGCATGATCTACTTTAGCTTGAAGCTTGAGACTTCAAGCTGTGTGCTCTTCCCAGCGGAGTCGCCAAAAAGACTGTTGGGTGAATATTTTGTCAGTCAACTGTCTAATTGAGAAAAATAGGTCTTATCATCCACAGAAAAGGAGATTGGTCAGCTCATTATGTAGGTTTACTACATTAGATGTGGACAAATCTCTCCTCTAATCAAGGGGAGGTTCCCTATAAATATGCAAGAGCTATGTACTATAAATATATGCGTAAAATAACACTCAGAGGTAGGATACACCATCCATCTCTCTTCTTTTAGAGATGATGTTCATAAATAAAGGAGAAAATCTTGGTGAAAACACTGAAGGCACTTCTCTTCTTTCAAAAGTGTTCTTGCAAGGGACAACAAGAGTTCTTTCAGGTATGATAAGTGACTGGTAACAGGGTGCAATAACTAGCAGAATGAAGTGTAACACAAAGTCTCCACTTTAGTTGCCCAAAGAGTGAGATACAAAGGATAATGGGGGCACAAAGTCATCCCAGAATCCTCAACATAGAAACAAAAAATAAACACACACTGAAGACAACTATAACAACACAAAGTCTGAAAGTAACTGACTTTAGGACATCTTCCTTATCACTTCCACTAATTCTGCTTGTTAGATTAAATAAATAAGAATGTGTCTAGAAGACAGACATAAGAACAATCTCCTATAATGGCACAAGCTATAACAGCACAAAGTTTGTAAGTAACTTGCTTTTTCATTCAGATAAAATAATATGAACAAAAATCTAAGCTCAAAGTCTTAGTATTCGCCTTTCAATTTGGGTAGAGATTTGCTTCTGTGATCAAAAAGATCTCCAAGAAAGACTTGGGTGCTCCAAGAACGACTTGGGCCCTTATTTTCATGAAAAAGGCCCATGATAAATTGAATGCCTTCAATGCACCTTTAGTTCTATCTAGAGGGACCATGCTGGGAACAGTGCATTGCCATAACTATGGCATGTCCATTCCTCTAATATGTCTCTTCTTTAGTATATATTGTCTGGTCCTTTTCCTGATGTCTACATAGCTGTCTAATTTGCCATTACTTCATGGAAGAAAAATAGGCCACATACTTGATTTGGTGTGCTCAAAAGTCTACTTGATCCACTGTTTCACCTACTAGAAATAACTCTTTTGAAGATATTTTTGGTCCTTTGGTCTCATTCCTCTCTCCCCTATAGCAATTTGAGTCTTCGAGCTCTCTTTTCAGCTAGTTGCTTGGTTCTTCCTTTGGCTCCTTCTTTAGCTGTGGCAAGTTCCACTATTATGAAACTTATTAAAAACTTATTAAAAACTTATGAAAAATGGGATCCATGACACTTCTTGCCCAAGCAGCTTCAAAAGGGGAATGCAGATGTAGACACTTGTCATGTTCTGTTGAGTTATAACAGGACATGTGGCATGTTCCACTTAACTTATAGAAGCTTTAGAAACTTTTTGAGGGTCCTACAAAAGATGACACATGACAACTTCCACTCTACTTTAGAAACAATATATAAACATTTAGGACTCATTTAGATTCACATGGATGATACCACTTGTCGTGCTCCACTTGACCATAGAAACTCACTTGGGGCCCACCACAATCCTTATGACATAAAAGGGAGAGACCACGGATGTTGACACTTGTCAGCTTCTATTGATTTATAACAAAACACATGGCATGTTCCACAACTTTAAAGCTTATTAGAAATTGTGTCTTGATAGATGACACTTGGCAACTTCTGCTTCAACTCTAGAAGGGACACATGGTGGCTTCCACTGCACTTTGTCTTTTTCCATTGGGCATTTTTTTGTGGGCTTTTCCTTCAAAAAAAAAGTCTGAAGGAATTCCTTTGGGCAATTCATCTGAAGGAAAGCTTCTATTCCTTAGCCATTTGTTCCTTTCAATTTCTTTAGGCTTTCTTCCTGAGTGAATTCCTTCGAACAAAATGTCTGAAGGAATTTTGCCTTGACCATTTTTTTGAGGAAACTCTTCCCAAAGTCTAACGACTCTTTCACTTAATAATTTCCTTCAGACAAAAAGTCTGAAGGAAATGTTCCCTATCGGCCTTTGAACAAATATAAAGGAATTCTATCTTTTTTGTCTTCTCTTTAACCCTTAAACTAATGTTGGCACCCTCTGCAAGGGCACTTGCCTCTAGTTCACTGCCCTCTGCAAGGGCATTTGTTCCTTCAGCCCTAGGGCAGCCTCTTGAACCTATCGATTAAACCCACCAATTGAACTAACCTTGGTTCAATGATTCAATGGTTAAATCAGTTTAATCTCTTTATTTGGCTAAGTCCTTTTGATCTTTTGAACCAAATGCGTTGAACCATTTGGTTGTTGAACCTGTTGAACCATCGAACCAAAATGGTTCAAGGTTCAACGATTCAATGGTTCAAGCCTTTGTTTTTCCTTAGGTGTTTGAAGTCGTGGAACCTTGAAATGGTTAAACTTTGAACCTTGACAAAGCACTTAAATCTTGCTGATGATGTTGAACCTTTGAACCCAGTGAACCTGTTGAACCAAAATGGTTCAAGGTTCAACAGTTCAATGGTTCAATCCTTGCTTAGAAGCTTGTCGATGAACATTTTTTGGCTGAACCAAGGTGTTGAACCAATCCTAAAAATGAATAAGTGTTGGAAACTTGTTCTTTTGATTGAACTCACATGCATAAGCCTTTGAACCTACTAATTTCAAGCATGATGAGTCTGTAGAAACATATCTACAAAGTTCATAGTTTTAAGCCTGTAGAGTCCATAGATTTCTGGAAAAGCTTTGAAAAATGGACTTGAATGCTCAAAGAAATTTTTGAAAAGGGGAGAGATGATTTTGGTCTATTGAACTAAAATAGTTCATTGGTTGTCCCAAAAATGTCACTCATTTTTGGGGACAACAGATGGGATGAGTGATTGGGTGATGGAATAGAATAGGATGATCCATATATGATTGTGGAAATAAGATAGTCTTGGACTTGTAATATACTAATGATGATGATTAGGATTAGGACTTAGGTAAGGATATTGATGTAGATATAGATTAGGATTAGGCTAGGGGACTTGGATGAAGATTTGGATATGGGGGTCTGGATAAGGATTAGGATCTATATAGAGTATATTTTGCCCCTAGTTGTGGGATAAGGTATTTAAATATGTATTTGGTCTAGAAATAAAATTTAAAAGTGGTCAAATAAGGTGATTTGGAAAGATGACATTTAATATGACCAAGTATTATTAACAAAACCTTGTAAGAGTCCAATCTAGAAATAAGAGTAAGAAATGATGGGATCAAATACCTTTCACGCTAGAAAAATAGCGATTGTATGGGTGATAGGTATAAAGAGGCAATGATAGGGAAGTGATGTGTGTTAGATTAAATTCTTTGAGAAGGTTATGTGTGTCAATAATACCTATCCAAAAGGATGATGAAGATATGGGGAGATGGGTGACCACTTAGATTCGGGTTTCAAGACTAAATGTTGTATCCAAAAATGGGAATGGGAAAATATGAGATGGATATCAAATGTGATGAAATATGAATGGCACACTATGGGGTTAAGCATAAGACAAGACACCATCAATTATTTTGGGAATTTTCAAGTTTTATGTTTTTTATTATTTTTTGACATATTTAAATTTTTAGGACTTTTTTGGAATATGTATGTAAACTATATAGATGGGGTTATTATCAAATGGAATACCAAGCCTAGAAATTAGGATGGGTATGGATGGAATGATGACAAAAATGATGAGGGTAATGATGAAAAGGGGATGAAGGCTAAGGAAGAAGGGACTAAGGATAGCCAATGATCATATCATGAAGGAAACAAATTTTTAGTTGCTTGAGTTTCTATTAAAGGATATGCCCAAATGATTTTGAAATAGTTCTCAAAACACCTTATTCTTCTTTATGGAGGTCAAGACAAGAAAGAATGAGAGATAGGATGGAAGAAATGATGTTGGGTGATGGGTAAGAGTAAGGGACCAATGTATATGACATAGATGGGATGAATGATAAGGGATGGGTGTGATGGCTTAAAAGGATGGGTTATGCCCCTAAGTGTTGAGGTTCTATGAGAATAATAGATTATTTTACCATGATGCTAAAAACTAGTTTTCATCATGGTACCTACCCATGGTGCTAGAATATTGGTATTCATCATTAGATCGATGATTTTTTATTTCAATTTTTAATTTTTTCATCATTTTTTTCATTGGATGGCATCTATATTTATTGGATAAGGGCGAGATGCATGATTTTTGATATTGTTTAGATCTTCAACCAACACCTATTTGAGAGATGTGTGATGTTGGGATCATGTTGTCACCATTATTAGATGTATTAATGTCCTTGTTACTTTTGGTGATTCTTGATTGAGACCCCTCCAGATATCTATACCATGTGTCTTTGTCACTCTTAGGAGAGATAATGCTACCTGGGAAGGTGATGGGAGGTATGGATTCAATTAGATCTTGATGTTGATGGGAGTGTATTGGACTTGAATGTAGGATAGGATAGTGATAGGATGGTGTGATGAGTGATGGAGGATTAGGACTAGTAGTCACATACATCATTAAAGATGTTGGACATTATTCATTAGATTGGTGCCAATTGATAAAAGAATGCAGGAGATCCAAGATACTTTGAATTTGTCATTTATCTTTGATCTAATCATTTGATGGATTATAGGCCACACTAATAGTGACTTTGATATTATTTTGATCTTTTGACTATCACCTATTGCCTAATTTTGAGCTTCACCAAAGGAGATTGATTCTTGAATTGATAGATGATTATTTTTATTTTGACAGTTCCCTAGTGCCTAATTTTGGGCTTCACTAAGGGAAGACACATTTGAATTAGGTTGATGATTTGAATTTTCTTAACTATGACTTATGGGATCAAAGATGATTTGATTATTAGGATTGACATTTTTAATATGGTCTTGGACTATTTAATTTATAGCACATGTTATATTTCTCAAGGAAGGGTCCAATGATGTATGTTCCTATTCATCCCTATGGAGGGAGGTGATTAAATTATTATTGATAGGAAGAAAGGGGTATTTGATAGATGAAGGTGGGGTAGATGATATTATTGGGTTAATGAGTGGTGATGGGGAAGCATAGTCCTTGTATGGGTTCCTAGGAGACCCAGTTTTGGCATCAGAGAAGATTTCTTCAAGATCAACAAAAGGATCACTAGGACTAGTTGTAGTATACACATCCAAATTAGGATCATATTCACTCTAATAATCTATTATAGATAAAACTTGTAAGAAATATATTATGAATTCATGATCTTGATTGGGGTCCAAAGGTATTCTTGGTGATGTATTAGAGGTATCTAGATTATATGCATCTTCAAAAATATAGGCATTATCATCATTTACTATAATATCGATGTGGATGATGTTTTTGATGAGAAATCTAATTCAAATACTGGTATTGAACATGATATTGATGCAGATTGGACTTTTTTTAACTCCAATGCTGACTCTTATGTACAAGATGCAATATTTTTAGTATAAGAATCATTATCCAAAATTGACCTCTCAATAGGGGATGTTTGGTATGATGGTGGAGAGGGAGATGATGGATTTTCAATGGATTTAACAAAGATAGGCCCATGGGAGGGTTCATGAAAAATAGGTTTATGGGGGATAGATATGTATTTGATGGAGGATTTGTGGAAGATGGGGGGATCATGGATTATGGATGTGGTGTCTTGACCTTGGTTTAGAAGGGGAAGTGCTTCATTGTCATCAAGAATGGAATATTGACATTCTTCTTTTTATTCACCTAGGAATGTAGATGCATTTGGTTCATCCTTAATCACTATGTCACCATGATCAATGAGGTCTTGGACATAATCTTGGAAGTTATGACATCAATTAATGGTATACCCCTAGGTTTGATGATATGCATAATATGATTAGCTTGGTACCTAGATGACTTAGTAGTGGTGGGATCAAGATGTCATATGGGTGGATAGACCATCATGTTAGTAGTGACAAGTTTTTTGAAAAGTGATTACAATGATATAAGAACCCACTTCACTTTGAGGTGTGGAAGTATGGGACTCTAGATCAGATGGTTGTTGATGTGACTAGGTAAATGGACTATTAGTAGATGGGGTGGCCAAGATTAGATTCCTTTTACTAGCATGGGAATAGGCAGTTGATTGGTTATGACTAGTGGATTGATGTTTGTAATGGGACTCACATTAATGAGTTTGGGCTCAAGGTGCAATGAGTTAAAGGGGTTAAACTCATTCATGAAGTGTGACACCCATCATAAGGAATTGTAAGAGGATATCATCATTATTGGTAAATATGTATTGGTATATGAAATTAGGGTCTAACTTCATTATTAAGGATGATGAAGAGGGTTGAGCGATTAGGTATGGTCTCTTGAACAAGATAGGTTCGAATGTATGAGCTAGTATGATAGGTAATGATGAGGTTGATATGGATGAAACATGATGAAGATGATATAGGACTAGGATCAAAATTTAGACTGATAGTACAATAGGTTCTAATGACTTATCATTAATGCCTAGTTTTTAAACTATTAAAAGGGGTTAGGGATTTGATGGGTGCCTAGATCCAAACTAGAAAGATGATGATATGATGGGTGTTAGTTATGAGTAGGCAAGATGACTAGATTAAGATTGATTAGATTGATAATTGATGGGTTTGCTAGATTAAAATTGACAAAGTGATAAGATGTTGGTAGGATATTGACTAGGTATGAGATTTGATCGAATTATGAGTGATAGTGGACTAAAATGATGGGATGATATGAAAGGACAAAAGGACTAGATCAAGCCTTGGACTAATTTGCTCAAGATTAAAGGGGACAGGATTATGTGAGGGAGATGATAGGATAAGGATAAGTATGGTGATGAGTGATGATGAAATAATTAAGTGATGATAAATAAGATGGGGATGGTTTGGACATAGGTGTGACCTAAAGATTCAACTAGGATAAGATAAGATGAGGTTAGACTAGATGGGGGATGTAGTCAAGGTCAAGATAAGTGATGGATTATGAATGGATTATACATGGGGCAAGGTGTGGATGACAAGATGTGATTATTATATGTGGGTGATGGGGTATGATTAATGACCTAGGGGACTAGGATAGGATATGAGAAGAAGGATGTATAAGAGGGTAAAAAAAGGATATATAAGAGGACAATATATGTACAAGAGGATGATGAGATAAAGATGTGCAAAATTATAGGATGATGAGTCAAGATGATATGTGCAAAACACCTAGATAGGCATATAGGTTTGGGGTAAAGGTTAACTTGTCTCACAAAAAACATTGGTTTAACACAACACACACCCAAGAACATAGACCACAAACCTATGATTAGTAAATTCAAAGGTGTGTAACCCAATGGCTACATCATATAACAACTTCAAGGGTGAGGCTATAGGCTAGTAACCTATTAAAAATATCCTAAACCATCTCAAGCCCATCTACACATGATAGTCACTTAGGAGCTAATAATGACTCTAGAAGAAAATCACCTATTACAATTCAAAGGTCTTATGCTAGGTTTTCATAAGGTTTTTTGGTGTGTCCCCAATATATGCAAAGGTACAGTGGGGCCCAAGTCCATATAGGATGCTATATAACCATCTTGTATCTTGGAGCCTAAATACCCCTCATTTTATATAACCCTTTATGGGGAATTCCTCTTTGACTCTAAACAATAGCTCTCTTGATATTTAGACTCCACTAGAATGCATAGTTTGGTCAAGTGTATGGTATTTAAATCCACATCACTAACCCCTAGGAAATAAAAAGGGAAGGGGTTTATAGATGGTTTTTGATCCTCCAAGAATCACCATAAGGACACAAGGAGAGAATATACCACCATATCCCTCAAGATACAAATAGACAAACCCAAAAATATTAATTAACCGATTAAGATTAAGTGTGATGTATGAAAGAAAAGAATATAAAAAATAAATAGATATACACACAATAATATAATTATATATAAATATATATATATATATACAAGACAAGATAGATGATGAAAATGATTCAAAAATGATTTTTAAGGTGGCATAAAGACTCTTTATAGGTGGCCTAGAAATACATGATTAGTAGTTTGACTTGGGCACTCAAAGGATATAACCTATAAGATAAGGATTATTAGTTTGATTTAACAATCTTGAGGGGTAACCTACAAGTCAAAGTGTTATACCAAAATGTGACCTGTAAAAGGATGATGTTAGTTAGTAAAAATATCAACTAGAGTTACCCCTACAAGAAAAAAAGTGTTAGGCTTTTAATAAAAAACATACCCTAAAAATTAAAAATGTGATTTGGATCTATAACTCCTTTGGGTGAGTAGATTATGATGCGGGGGTTTGGGGTAGGCATCCCCTAATGGGGTGAAGAGGTAGTGCCCCTTGCAGGGTCAAGGGGTGGATCCCCTTATGGGGTCTTGGGGTAGTGTCCTAGGCATACTCTTTATCCTAGTATAGGGTTGGGTTGAGGGGTGGATCACCCAATTCCAAATGCAATTTGGGCCTTGTAGGAGACCTAGAATGACTAAAAATTCATTTAAAATGACTCAAAAAGGACAAAATTGAATGCAAAATAGTAACTACATAGTGCAAAATTAAAACCAAAGAGTACAAAACCAAAAATCTAAGATAAAACCACATATTATGAGTTATGATTTTACAATATTTAGTTAACCATGATATTTACCTACAAAACCATGATTAGTTGCACAAAACCATGACTGTTAATGATAAAAAATGCTATTTATTACAAATCGATATTAATAATTTTGTTATAAACTACAAATCCTCAAAATTTTGACATATGATTAGAACAGATGTCTAGATAGATTAAGAATATGGTTTAGATGCCAAAGATGTTTATTTAAAAATAGATTAAAAACTGATGATGCATCAAAATTTTGATATAAAAAGGATACTAAGATGAAATATTTATTAGAAATGGGCAGACTCCAAAATGTTAAAAGAGAAATTTTAGTTAGATTTGGTCCTCAATCTGACCTATATAATTTTCAAGTATAATCTGTAAGCCGAATAAAAGTCCAAAATGGTAGAAAGACAAAATTTCTAATCTCAAGACAAAATCGCTAATACACATGACAAAGTCATGATTCTCACAATTTCAAGATCTACAGTTTTGTTGATAATAGAAAAAGGTTAAAGGGCTATGTTTTGTTTTACTTGTAGATGATCTTCCCTACCCAATCTCTCTTTCCTACTATACCCTGCAAACCACACAACAAAAACTCATAGAGACAAAATATCTGTTATGAGAATGTGGTTAGCCCAAATTTTCTCTTAAGACCCAAATAATGTAAATAGGATGCAAAAATGGGGTTATATGATACTTGAGATGAAGATTTGTCCTTAAAAAATAGAGAGATTCAAAATAAAACCCTGTAGATCAGAGGATAATGGTCTGTTGTTGAGTTTTTTAACCAAAACTACAAAACTATAAGTCAACAAGGCAAAAATGCTACTTACAGGGCAAAACCATGATTCATGAAGTCATGATTTTGTGATGAACTTACAAATAGAATGCTAATGATTTAGAAAAAAATGTTATTTTTTAGACAAAGCTATGACTCTAATAACAAAGACACACTTCATGATTAGTGATATTATCGAAAGGAAAAATCTTACACGGTTAGACAAATGGTTAGCAGTCAAGTCAAATGGTTAAGACAAAATCATAATTCTTGGGGATGAGATCACAACTGTAAATTTGTAACTACCAGTGTAAAGTCATATATTTCACCTATGTACACAAAATTTCAAAAATCTAGAATTTTTCTTGATTAATCAAACTGTAGGCTTGAAAAACACCACTAAAAAGAAAAAATTATTAATTAAGATTAAATTCCCACTTTGGTCACTAAAATGTAGTAAGATTTTTGAGCTTATTGGATTACACTATGTAATTTAATTAACCCGAACATAAAACTACCTAGGTAAGATCTAGATCCATTAGAAACAAATGCAATAGATGAATTCACAATTCAAATCAACATTATGATCCTAAACCTAGAGACTCCAAACCATGATTAAATATAATCAAAACAAGAGGATTGGGATTAAGATTACCTTCAACTTATAAATTTGACATTATGATGGCATGATTATGGATGATAGATTCATGGATTGATTTAGCATGGAGATGTTATGGACTTCTAAGATGGATTTCCATGGAGGAATGGAGTTATTTAAATAGATTTTGGTGGGAGAGATCAATGGATGAGTTTCAAATTTGGATGAAGGATATCAAGGGTGGAGAATTAAAAGAAATTTAAAATTCCTTGGAAACATCTAGATTTAGAGGCTTCTGGAGAGGAGGGGTGAGAATAGAGAAGGTTCTAGATTTGGAGGATTATATAATCCTTATTAAGGTTTAATGATGATTAGATGGGGGATTAGATAGGGATTAGGTGAGTGATTAGGGACTAGGGGTGTAAGAGAGCCTAGGCATAGGCTAGTAGGTGGGCCATTAGGAATTTAAAATTCCCAAATAATAGGTAAATGGGATTAGGATGGTATAATGGGGATTCATGATAAATTAATGATGAAGTGGGATAGAATAAGGTTAGTATATGAAGAAAGTCATTTTATATAAATGATTAGGAGGGTGGAGGATATTAGGACATGTTAAATGAGATAAATTGGATAAGCAGAATTAGTGTCTACTAATAGTATTATTAGTAACATTAATGAAGCAAGTGAATTTAGATGCATACACCAGTAATAGATTAATTTCACTAATATTAAAATAATTTTGGTAATAAGTAGTAAACATATACTATGTTTGTCTTAATTATTTCACTGATATTTAAACAAATTCAATGTTTACCTTAACAATTTTGCCAATATTTGAATAAATTATATTGATAATAAAAATCCTCACAAGTAGAACAAAGAAGAGAAAGAGTGATAGAAATTATTTCTCCACTTATAAAGTTGATTTCACCAATAAACATGTCAATTTCACTCAAGCATAATTTTATTTCACCAAATTATATGTCAATTTCACTGAAATGGTGACGAATTCATTGATATGTAGAAAATAACCCCACGAGTAATTTTGATGATTGATTTGTTAATCATCAGTTGCATTGTAGTTTTAATGATATTTAAATGAATTTATTGGTTTATGAAACTTTCATAGAATATAGAGAATAAATAATAAGAGATAATGATGATTTCATCAATTACAAGGTGATTTCATCTATTATCAAAGAAACAAAAATGTTTTCATCATTTTTATGAACAAATTCATCGAAACACATAAAACAAAAAATGGTGGAAAAGATGAATAGAAAGAGATAAAATAATCATATATTATTAAAAGGAATATTGTTAAAGATGATCAAAATAAAGGTATGGGTTTTTGGTCCCATCAGGCATGCCATATGTGTCATTAGGATTATTCATAATCAATATTTTCACAAATCTTATGTCTAGTTTATCGAAAACCAAACAAATGAAAAATGCTTGAGTCTAAGACATCGTGAGCATACAAATATTAGATAATAATGCATAATATTTAAATCAAAAGTGTGAAAACCTTCATTTGAAACACCTTTGAAAAGGATTTGGATCATATGTAGCATCAAATGATCTTTGTCAATGCAAAGTCATGTTGATACATCTAGATTAAAGCTATGGACTAGTTAAATTTGATGAAGAATTCAATAATATGATGCATAAGGAGAGTCGATAAATTTTTAACACTTCATTGTATATATTTAACATGATCGATTACAGTGTAATAAGGTATATTTATAATGATTTAGGATCAATTAGGACCCCTCATCTTGAAATCAATATGAATGATTTCAAAATATTCCTCAATAATGCACATGGATTTGTAATGTGAACCTTTCATCTTACTCAAGATGAAGGGTGGAGGATGATATTTGAAAATATCAAAGGAGGATTAATATAAGACCTTCATCTTATTTCCAAGATTAAGGGTGGAGAATTATGATTATAAGATCATTTTGAGAATACATTTAGACTTTTCATCTTGTTTACAAGATGAATAAAGGAGAATCATTCCCATGAAGACACATGGATCACCCATGTGCTCCCTTCATATTATTTCCAAGATGAAGGATTAAGAATTATCCTAAAATATTCCACAAGATTCATTAATGGTCCTTCATCTTGTCTTCAATATGAAGGGTGGAGAATAATCTTGTATAGTAATCCACTTACAAAATTGATTTAGCTAACAAAATTATATTCCAATGAATCTGATGATCATTTCTTGAATGAAGATCCTCCCTGGAGGAAAAGAAGAATTAATTAAATGAAATGAAATTATAATTTTATTTGTAATATAAATATAATTTATAAGAATTATTTATATAAGAGGGAATTAAGTTCATTAATTAATTATCAAAGTGTAATTAGTGAATTGACTAGAATATAATAATTAACTAGATAAATTGACTAGAATGATAATCGAACAAATCTAATATGGTGAATTGTCCAACCTATATATGTCCCAAGGTGATTTAGAACATGTATATTAGATAAACAAAATATTTTAGACCATATTATGTGAAATTTCTTAAAATCATTCCATTTTGCAATTTTGACAAAGAGGTGATAAAAGTGGAGTGTCTACATTTTTCCTTGTTTTAGAAGGCATTACGAGGTGTAGATGAAGCAATGGATTTTCGAAGAATAAAAATTCATTAAAATTATTTTATAAGAAAATTAATGGATAGTAAATATTACATGATTATCATTAATATAAATTGGGATTTGAGACACAACACTAACCATGGCATTAACATGTTGATTATATTTGTGATGAATGATCCCAATGGAGAAATAAGAAAGTTGTGTTATGAGATGTTGAAGCATGTATTTATAATTCATTATCTTGTCTTATTTGGTTTGATAAAAATTATAAATTTGTTAATGACAAGTTATGAATCACCATATAAACATAAATATTTGATGTGTATATTTTCTTGCGTTAACAAGCCTAATATTAAAGCTTTATATTCTACTATGTTATTTGTTCATGAAAATCCAAAACAAAAAGTGAAAGGTGTGTGTTCACCTTAAGGAGAAATAAATAAAATCCAATGCTAGCACACATAACACATTTAGATCCATAAAAACATAATGTCCATGTGTTATCTTCAACATTGTAAGAAGTAATTTCATCTTTAAATTTGGCAATTATAGGTAATGAATCATGTAATGAGGTGGTACTTAATCAATATGCGATAGATTTCCATTTAATATATTTGTGTGAGATAAAATTTATATCAAACTTGGTAAAAAAACATTACCCACTTTGATAAATGCCCCAACTAATGGGGCTTTGACATAAGGTTCTTAGTGATGATATGAATCTCATTATGAAGTAGACAATGTCATAGTTTTTGTATGGCAAAGAAAATGGATAAGCATAAATTTTTATGGTAGTATAATTTTACTCATAATCCATAAGTGTGCAACTATTGTAGTAAATGACACAATTATGATGATTTTCATTATCTTGTGCAAGAAAAGCACCCAAAGTATGATTGGTGGTGGAGATATATAATAAAATGGGTTAATCTAGAATGGTAGGCATAAGCACAAGAGGTTTGAGAAGATATTATTCAATTGTATAAATTTTTTTGAAAGATTCATCACATTCAAATTTGGTATCTTTTTTGAGTAACCTTATAAAATATTGTGTTTATCTACTAATGAGGCCATAAAACATTTAATAGCTTGATTGCAACTTTGTAAATATTGAAGTTGATTTAAATTATTTCATGGTGGCATATCAAGTATAGCTTTGAATTTATTGGTTTCAACTTCAATTACTCTTTGAGAAATGATAAAACTCAATAATTTTCCTAATGATACTCCAATTTTTTTTTTGAAATTAAAAATAGGTTATATTTCTACATTCTTTAAAATATTTGTCATAAGTTGATAACATGGTATTGTTAATGCTTTGATTTGAATAATATTTTTTCAACATAATGTTCAACTATTTTATGTATATAATTATGAAAAATATGTGTCATGGCTCATTGATAAGTTGTTCCTACATTTTTTAATAAAAACTACATGATCGTATAATAAAATGTCCCTCATTGTGTAATGAATGATGTATTTTACTATTATTTAGGATTATTATTGATTTGTTTGTATCCATAAAATCCATCCATGAATGATAAAATATAATATCTTTTAGTAGAATCCACAATCATATCTATGCTCAGTAATGAAAAATCATCTTTTGAACAAGCCTTGTTTAAATAACATTTTTTTTGCAACATTGAATATCTCCATTAGGTTTTGTCACTAGTACTATATTAGATACCCATTTAGGATAATCAAAAAATTGAATGAATCTAATGTATAAAAGTCTTTGGATTTCATCTTTAACTAATAGATATAATTTTGGGTGCATTTTCCATATTTTTTGCTTGATTGATTTGATAGCTATGTACAATACAATATTATGCATTTCCATTGTTGGGTCAATTCCAAGAATGTATTTATATGGCCATGAAAATAATTTATATAATCATGTAAATATTTTCAAAGATATTTTCCCTCATCATCTTTTATCATGGCTACTAATATGATCGGTTGAGGGTCTTTATCAATTCTAAAACGACATTCAATTGTTTTCTCTTTAAGCAATGTTGATTGATCTTCCACATATGGTTTTATATGAATCTTATTGGGGCTATATAATTTAATTTTATCAATAGTATCATCTATTTCACCAAAATATGCATGTGCATTGGTTTCATGAGTAAATATTTGCTTGCCTTAAAGGCACCTAAATATCCTAAAAGAGACTTAACATTTGAAAATTCATCCAATGTCAAAATTTTAGAAGAACTTGTATTTTTAATGAGCTTAGGATATGATAATGATAATTGATAAATGTGGTTGATTTTATTATCATGATCAAAACATATATGTACATAATGTATGAACTTGGGAGGTTTTTTGACTTGAGTAAGTCCATCAAAGATGGATTTATCGTTATATCCAAGACCTCTTTTCCCCTCATTCATAGAAATAATAATAGGATGGATAATGTTGACACTTAGATTTTCACCCTTTGAGGATATTCAAATATCTACTCATCAAAGTGGCACAATGGAATCACCTCTAGGCTTGTGGGTAGCCTAATGAATGAGGTAAGTCTCTAGATAGGGCTAGCTCCCTCGATGTACCACTTAGGATTGAACCTATAACTAAATTTTGGGGGTGAAAAGGGAGAGAGATAACTGAAAGAAAATATAAACTAAAGAGGTGATACACCAAATCAATTTGATGGCTTCCAACCAATTTCATTCTACACTTGAGACAGGAAACAAACTAAAAATACACTCCTTCAATCTTCATCTCCTACGATCAATGCTACATTGTGAGGTCATGAATGAATGTGAAAATATAGGACTAAACGAGATGAATTAAATGGAACTAATGAAAATAATAACTCACTCAAAATTTCACGTCCCTTAAGACACTCCACATGCCCTACAAGAAGAAGTTTTCCAACTGTAAACAAGGTGAAAGAATGAAACCACATGCTAGGAATCCATCATCTTCACTAAAAAAGATTCATCATTCAAGTGGAACACACCTATGAATAGTCATGAAGAGGTAAAAAATTGTCATTTTATTGATCAAAAGGTATACAAATGAGTAGGGATTCACCATACTCAGAGAGAGAGAGAGAGAGAGAGAGAGAGAGAGAGAGAGAGAGAGAGAGAGAGAGAGAGAGAGAGAGAGAGAGAGAGAGAGAGAAGTCCAAGGGTCACAAGGACACTTATCAAGATGATAAAATAAGTTATCCATGCATGAGAAGAGGATATGTGTTGAACCATGCAAGTTTAGGAGCAACATGTCAATCTAAGTCATCCAAGTTATGTAAAGTGGCCTAAAACTCCTTTTTCTTACATTAAAAACTACCTTCATGACTAGGCATATTTGAGTGACTTTTAACTAATCAAGGGAAAGTATAATGATTTGAATGGAAGGGTAGGCTCTCATACATGCCTCTCCATGAATTGGCTATATGTTTTGACTTTTAGAATCACCTAGAAGAGAGCCATCATCACCTGCACTCTAGGAAACCTCCTTTGCATGCACCTAACACAATTATCTTCAAATTTGGCATTAGTTAAACATGAAAATCCATGGTAGAGGATTAATGACAAGTTTTAAGACCCTCCATGGCCTTAGAAGCATTTCCCAACATGCCATATTTGATTTACCAAGTTGAAACACCTATTTTTGGCACCTAGAAGCTATTTCATGGCATGAAATGAATATGAGGAGTTATTATAAGTGTCAATATTTCTCCAAAACTTGGCTTCATCTCCTAACTCCTCCTATAGCTAGTGCAATACACAAAATAGTGAGAAAAATATTTTTAATACCCTTGTTTGTATAAGTACATACAACTCAAAAGCATTTGTAGTAGCATGAGAGAGTCCTCTCTAAGTTCCAAAAGGTTTTATGAGTAAATTATGTCCTTAGATGGCATATCCAACTCCATTTTCCAAAATTGGTTCCGTCAAGGATTGTTCATAAAACTTGGACATCCAAGTTGCCAAAAAAATTCCATAAAAGTGCTCTTATGGGACCTTGATATCCACCCTAAACTTTTTGGGCCACCATGAAAACCTTCATGGGAGATGTGAGCTCTTGAAACTGGCTTATCATGCTTGTTTTTCTTCATTCTTACCTGATGAGTTTGTTTTGAGATCAAAAAGGTTTATCCTTAGTTTTTTCTACACAAAAATCACTATAATACTTCTTAATATACCCAATAACATGCTCCAACAACTTGATATGTTCAATTCATGCTAAAAGTGAGAAAATCCTTGAAAATGGGCACTGGGCCTAGGCCTCCTTAGTGTTTTTTATTACAACATTTTATGATTTGGACCTTCCTTTTTATTTTATTGTGTTACAAAATATCTAACACACTTTTTATGACCCTTTTTGAATCCTCATATCCATTAGAATTTTCACCTAGAGCTATAAATGGCATTGGTGACTTATTTGGTTTTAGGCCTTAAACCTTGCTTTTAGGACTGGCTACATCCTAAACTCAAAAATAGCCTTTTTGATTATTCCCCTACCATCAAATAGTTATAACACCTCTGTATACACACCAAAATCATGTTAAAATTAGTTATAAATCTTACATGATACTATAAATAATGATGACTCCTTTGGGCATTGGGCTTAGTTATGTTCAAATAGGTTTGACTATAACCTCAATATGTTATGCCTCTCATCTATCATTCCTCCTTTTTTGTAAGTTTTTCCATGATTTATAATTTATATCTAACTTCATAAACCTTTTTTCAAAGTCTATATACCATCTAGCTCCATAAATCCATCTTACTCTCCTAACCCTGCCTGCTTGTGCTCAAAGGGAAGTACTCCTTGTTTGAAACAAAATAGGGAGTAATTACCCTATTTTTATAAGATAAATAATTATTTTAAAGTCTCCTTAAAATTTAAAATATTATATATACCAAAATTTATCTATTTATATTATGTATGGACCCCCCAACCTCAACAAAACCCTAAGACAGGCTTGCACAGGAGACTATGTGCAGGTTGGTTGATTATGACTTTGTTTTGCATGTTCTGAGCCCTCTATTTTATTGATTTAAGATTAAAATATACCATATAGGTTATCATGATCATTATTAATTTTATTTAGTCCTTTTTCCCATTTTTACCCATCATGGATCACTCATGTTCTTGGATTCACAAGACTGAGTGATTTTGCTTGATTGTACCCTATTTACCTAATAGTTCATGTAGGTATATTTTATATGTTCTATTCTCATGGTATGTGCTCATAAATCTCCCCTAATAATCCTAAATCACTTCATTCCTTATTTAAACTTACTTTTCACTTTACCTGGTTCCTCTTTATCATTTGGAGTTCTAAACATGTTCATTGTTTACACAGTCAACAAGGTTGGTTGTAGGTACATTCACAACCTTTTAGAGCTCTATGAAATTTGTTTAAATTTTTTATAGTCCATAAATATCCTCTTGATCACAAGGATAGTTATCACAATATTCCTCATCATCCCAACCTTCCTATACCCTCTTATTCTTTACTCAGTCAAATTGAGTTCTACCTTGACTATGTTTCTCATTATAGTACCTCTGTTGTAGATTTTATTTTCTTGTATTGAGCTTAGTTATCACTTTATTAAAGATTATTTGAGGTACATTAATATTATATATTTCATATAAATTATTTAAATCACCTTGAATAATCCAAACACTACCAAAAATCAAGTGTTAGCTCATTGTTAACCTACCTTGTTGTAGGTTATCATTTCAACCTAGATGGGCACCTGTAGGTGCTTATGTGCTTAGTTGGACCTTGGTTGTGAGGTGAAAGGGTAATTTAATTAATATTTAAGTTAAAAAACATGTTATTTAACCAAAATTCTTCTTTTTAAACCTTCAAAACCATTTGACCTTAATAACAAAAGTCATCTCCCAATACTGAGATGTTTCTCCTCAAAACCCTACCTATAGGTTGTTCCTTTGTCCTTTGATTATAGGTCATTACTGACCTAAAATAATATTTTTATTGATGTTTTTAAAAGAATATTTTAATTTATTAAATTAATAAATTGAACATATATAATTACACCCACCTTTTATTCTTATAACATAACCAAAACAAAAGGTTAGCCCACTACCTGTTGATGTTCATATAGGCCACTTGGACAAACTGTAGATGGTTCGAGGGATCCAAACACAAATTATAATTCCTCAATGATTATTTATTATCATATTTGTCACTTGTATCCTTTTAAGTTAATCTCAAATATGGAATAGGCATAATTTTTAACTTTGGTGGATATAGGTCTCTTTGTTGCTCAGTTATGTAGATCTCATTATCTGTTCTTAGTACTTTTTAGGCACCTTTGGGTTCCTCAACAACTATATTTAATCAATCCATTTAGCTCCATATTTTTCAAAATACTTCTCCATATATGAGGAAACAAAACTAACTCAAGTATATGCTTCAATACCCTATCAAACATGTTATATATCATTTACAAAAAGTGTTATGACCTTTGTTTTGGCTTTTTGGGGACAATGGTCATAAAATCTCAGTCTTTACTTTTGAAGGGTGTTTCTCACTTTGACAAACCACTCAAGATTTCAAACATGTATGTTAGGCTTACTTAAACATTTAAGGACTTGCAAAGGGGATTTCATTCCTTGTTTCAACATCATATAAGGACTCTTTAGCTTTCTGACCAGGCCACTTATAGGTTGTGATTTTCAGTAAGTAGACAAATTTAGTTTAGAAAGTGATCATGGAATGGATCATATGCATTATTTTAAGCCTCTATAGGTCTAATGTCTCTCTAAAAACCTTTAAATGATCTTTTCACCTTTTAATAAGATTGGAAACCACACTATGGTTCTGATGGCATCATGACGAAGGCTATAGGTGTTATCTGATTGTATCTATGGATAGTGGACATGAAATCAAGGAAAATATGGATAAAAGGTCCAAAAAATAACTCAAACTCAAGTAAAAAACTAAAATTAATTATTTAAATTAAGTATATGTTGAATCCATCTCTAAACATCTCCTTCAATGTGAAATCCACTGGCAAACATGTTGAATAAAATAGGTAGAGTGTCGAATGACTAGTCTAGCATGGAGAATGAGATTGAAACTATGATAATCAAGTAGATTTGGATGAAAGGTGAAACAAAAGATTCAAGAATAATTTTAAAATGTTTATATTAATCTAACACAACCCTCTATAACTAATGATAAAACATGAAAACTCTTGAAAAGGTGAAAATTTCCCATAACACCAAATGGTGCATCTTCTTGAAAAGTGAGTTTATTAGACCATCCAAAAACCTTTAAGGTTTAAAACAATAATTTTAAGCATAAGGGGACATATCCAATATCCTTTGAAAACAATATCATCAACCAATTTATATGGACTTGCTCAGAATGAAGCAAAACCTGGAGGGTTCACAAATTTGCAAGTAGATTTACATAGTCCACTTTAAATGGATGGTTCATGAAGTAAAATAGACCATTTCTCAAAATTATTATATGGATTTTAATTTCTTTGGGTTTAGAATAATCTCCCAAAAAAAATTTGTCTAAAACTTCTTGTGTTATCTATACCAATCAAAAAATTTCAAGTCACTTCAATTTACCAAGAAGAGCAAGAAATGTGTAGACCAGTTTTGAGTAAGAAATGTTAGTTTTAGATCAAAAAAACATGGATTTGAGCATGGGGAAGGTTAAAAGTCATATTTACATGTTTTCCAAGTGGCACACTTCCCAAGGAGGTCTTACAAATGTCAAACTCACTCTTTTCTTCAAAAAAAACTACGCTTTTCTAAGTAACCTAACAACTTTCAGTTAATGATAGTTAATAAAGACCTCCTAGGACACATGGCATGTGATAAAAATCCTTGACACTTTCAAATTTTCCAAGAAACATGTATAAATCATTAAATGCACTACTTAAACCCATGAATTGATCCCAAATGACATGATATACTAATGAAAGAGTGACCAAAGTTAATATAACATTGAAAAGCATCAAATGACCTATAAAACACCTTATGACAATACATTATCACCCATTATAGGTCTAAAAATCAATTTTTTTACTAGGGGTGCCCCAATTTGACCTAGAAGTCAAATTTGGTCAACAAATTAGTGACTCATAGGGGTAAAATGCATGTTAAACTAACTAGAATAGTATCCTTATTAGTCCTTTGGGATTAGGAGTCATCTAATGACTGAGACAAACAATAAAACCTTGACCATTGACTACAAATTTGATCAAAATAAGACAACTAAGACTACCTCAACCACACAAAGGAAAAGTACACACACAACAAAGAAATGAAAAACATATGACAAAAGCATGTGCATAAGCACTTAGGGGGATTATGAAACAACCTATTCTACATAAATATCAACTAGACATACCTCCTTTCTAGGATCAAAATGAAACTCCTTGAATCATCTTCATGGTGAAATGAAACATAGTTCTAAGTGTGCTTCTCTTTGGATTGAGTGATTTGTGGACAAGACCTCTTCCTTGGCACTTCAATTGATCTGATCTCAAGTAGATAATCTTTAAACATGTGTCTAATGTGTATATACTCCTCTTGAACATATTCACACACTACATGTTTCTTCCCACTCTTCATTTCATAGTCAACTTGTATCTCTTTAGTAGGCGTGGATTCAAGAGTAGTTTAATGTTCCTTAGAAGGTTGAGGCCAATAAGAACTTTTCTCATTGTTCAAGAGCTAATATGTTTCTCCCAACTAATTAATAAGATGATATCCCATCTTGATGACTTCAAACATGTCATCATCAAATGCATATACTTCTTGAAAGGAAATATTTGATAGAATAATTTTCCTTTGCATACTTACTTGTGTACCAATGCTTCCTTCTTCATATTTAACTATATAATAGCCTCATTGAAGAGGAGTATAACATACTCTCATGACTTCAAACAAGTCATCTAAAGGCTAATTAAAAACCTCTCTTAATCCATCCATGGTATCCTGCAAAGTAATAAAATAATCAATGATCATTTCTTCCTCATCAAATATGGAGGCAAAAGCTTGTGAATTATCCTTTTATTCACCAAAGGGAGTACCTATGGTTATTTCTTCCTCATAAACACTCATTAGGTCTTATTTATTATCCATTAATTGATCATGTTCCTCTTCATTTTTATCTCTCAAGATAGGTTCTTCAACTCAAAGAAAACATTCCTCATCATCAACTAAGCAAAGAGATTCAACATAAGGACTCACCTCTTCTTCAACACTTAGTACATATTGAGGGATCTCAAGTTGTGTTTCAAATACTAAAATATGATTTTTATTTTCAAAAGCTTCAATATCTTTAACTTCCTTCATGGTGATGCCAAGAGTAGGCATCTTGAAATCAAGTGAGCTAGGCCAATGAGGCTACCAAGGAGGTAGGTTTTCTTCAAGAAAGAGTTATCCTTCTTTATCAACCAATTGATCCTCCTTTGGTTCCCACACCATAGGTACATCAAGGCAAAGGTTAATAGGATAAGGTCAAGTTGAACTAGTTGGTGGAAGTGGAATATAGAGCTCAAGGTCATATTGAGAATATAAGTTAATAGATTCTTTTGGAAGCTATTGAGGAAGGGGAGATGGGGTGTGTTTAGGCATAGGATATTATTTTGGGTTTAAAACTTCCACCTCACCTTGAATTAGAAATATCATCTTTTCTTCTAATTCCTCTATTTTCTTGGCTAGGTTATCTTGGAAAAGCTTCTCTTGAAGTTGATAGGAATCATCATGGGGATAAGGACTACATGAAGGATACCATGGAATAGAAAAATCTTCTTGATGAATTGTGGGAGGGAGTTGCAAAGGATCAAATTCATTATCCACTTCACAATCTTGGACAATGCTTATATCTTCTTTATTACCCCATGACTCTACTATCTTGATCCAACTTAGAATATTAGGACTAAATGTCTTCTCAATTTCACACTCTTGGTCAAGACTTTTTTTCTCATTCTTTCCCCATGATTCCACTATTTTATTCCAACTTAGGACATTGGGATTATGAGTATCTTTTAAATGTTGTGGGGATGGTATGTGAGAGGGTAAAGTAGGCTTGAAATCCACTTCCTTTGTTACCAACATAGACTGTTGCATATGCATGTTAGCTAACACAATATACCTATCAATATTGGCCTCAAACACAAGACTTTTTGTTTCAATACTCTCCGAATAATTAGGAAGAAGATGACCTAGATATGCTTGGCTTGGCTCATGAGTATGGTTCATATATGGCTGATATGAAACTTGGGGAAGTGGGTACAAAGGCTAATAGGTTTGGTGAGACTGCCTTTCATGAACTTCTAGCCTATCCTCTAAGGAAGAGACTAGACCACTCACATCAAACATCTAACTTGTGAGCCTTTGCCAATTGTCTTTCTCAATATGTTCCCACTCTTTCTTGACTAACTCTAATGCATTTCTCACTTGATGGATGGAATGATTAGGAATCCTTTGGCCATATCCATTCGTGTATCAAGCTTCAACATATACCTTTCATAGCCCAGAAGTGCTTGTTTAAATGTGGAAATGGGCTGATTAGAGAAAGGACTAGGCTAACTGGGAGAGGTAAAACATTGAGAAGGATGGTTATAATATTGATACAACTCATGATAGGGTTGAATATGGTCATATTGGGATTGATAATGTTCATAAGAAGATTGACTAAGAACTTGTTCATATTGATAGGGAATGGGACAAGACGGATGTCTCACCAACTTGTAGAGAAAAAACTAAAATTCAAAGTCAACCATGGAACTTTATTGAAATAAAGGACACAAAGAAATATGTTGACTAGCTGATATGTCTTTGAAGTCACCATTGATTCTTGAAAATATGCATCCAAAGGTTGATTTGTTGAAGGACAACACCAAAAATCCTCCAACTCTTAGAATAAGAGTCCCATCGAGCATGCCAAAAAACACTTGGATTTACACCCATTGAGGAGATTAAAATCTCTCCTCATCCAAGTAGCACAATGGAATCACCTTTAGGCTTGTGTGTAGCCTAAGGAATGAGGTGAGTCTCTAGATAGGGCTAGCTCCCTTGATGTAACACTTAAGATTGAACCTACAACTAAATTTTGGGGGTGAAAAGGGAGAGAGATAACTAAAAGCAAATATAAACTAAGGAGGTGATACACCAAATAAATTTGATGACTTCCAACCAATTGTATTCTACACTTGAGATCAAGAAACAAACTAAAAATACACACCTTCAATTTTCATCTCCTAACATCAATGTTACATTGTGAGGTCATGGATGAATGTGAAAAGATAATAGGAATAAACAAGATTATTTTAATGGAAATAATGAAAATACTAACTCACTCAACATTTCAAATCCCCTAAGACACTTCACATGCCCTGTAAGAAGAATTTTTCCAATTGTAAATAAGGTGAAAGAATGAGACCACATGTTAGGAATCCATAGTCTTCACTAAATAAAATTTATCATTAAAGTGGAACACACTTATGAATAGTAATGAAGAGGTAACAATAAGTAATTTTATAAATCAAAATTTATACAAATTAGTAGGGCTTCACAATACTCAGGTGGAGCATCCTCTATGATGCTAAAATGGCCAACTCTTATAGAGTTTGAGAGAGAGAAAAAGAAAGAGAAGTCCAAGGGTCACAAGGACACTTTTCATGATGATAAAATAATTTATCCATTCATTAAAATAGGATATGGGTATAACCATGTAAATTTATTATCAACAAGTTTCAATCCAAGTCATCAAAGCTATGTAAAGTGACCTAAACCTTTTTCTTGCACAAAAAATTACCTTCATGATTAGGCATGTTTGAGTGACTTGTAATTGATCAAGTGTCTTCAAATTTGTAATCTATTTCCCATTAAAATAAATTTGAAAAGTTTATTTACAAGTTTCAAGACCCTCCATGGCCTTGGAAACATCAAGGGCACCTTAAAATCACTTTACTTGAAGATTTTCTCCCTTCTCTCTATCTTGCCCAATATGCCAGATTTGACTGGCCAAGTTGAAACACCTATTTGGGGAACATATAAGATATTTAATGGCATGAAATTAATATTAATATTTATTATAAGTGTCAATATTTCTCCCAAACTTGGCTTCATCTCTTAACTCCTCTTGTATCCTATACAATACATAAAATAGTGAGAAAAATCCTATTTCTACCCTTGTCCATACAAGTCCGTAAAAATAAAAATCATGTGGAGTATCCTGAGAGATTCCTATCCAAGTTAGAAAATTTTTTATGATAAAAATATCTCCTTAGATATCATCTCTAAATCCATTTTCCAAAACTAGTTCCTTCAAGGATTTTGTAAGGGTTTTAGACCTATTTTGGGTCTTAAAGATTGTTCATAAATATTGGACATAAAAATTGAATAAAAATTCCATAAAATTATTCTTATGGGACCCTAATAACCACCCTAAACTTATTTTTCCACAATGTAAACCTTCATGGGAGATGTGAGCTCTTGAAATTGGCCTATCACACTTGTTTTCCTTCATTCCTACCTAATGAGTTGGTTTTGATATCAAAAAAGGTATCTCCTTTATTTTATCTACACAAAAATATCTAAGAAACTTTATTATATACCCCAAAAACATGCTCCAACAAATTTATATGTTCACTTCATGCTAAAACTAAAAAACTCCCTCAACATGGGCACTAGGCCTAGGCGTGCTTAGTGTTTTTGATTGCAATGTTTTATGATCTGGACCTTCATGTTGATTTTATTGTGTTTAAAAATATCTAAAACACTTTTTATGACCCTTTTTTAATCTTAAAATCCATTATAATTTTCATCTTGATCTAGAAATGGAATTGGTGACTTATTTGGTTCTAGGCCTTAAACCTTGCTTTTAGCTTGACTATATCCTAAACTCAAAAATAGCATTTTTTATGCTTACCCTACCCTAAAATAGTTATAAAACCTTTTTATACACACAAAAATAATTTTCAAATGAGTTATAAATCTTACATTATGTTATAAATGATGATGACTCCTTGTTTGGGCATTGGGCTTAGCAATTTTCAAATAGGCTTGACTACAACCTCAGTATGTTAGGCCTCTCAACTATAATTCATCCTTATGTGTAAGGTTTGAAATTATTTTCTAGTTATATCCATCTTAATAAAACTTTTTTCAAATTATATACACCATCTAGCTCCATATCTCCATCTTACTCTCCTAACCTTGCCTACTTGTGCTCAAAGGGAAGTACTCCCTATTTGAGATAAAATAGGGAGTACTTCCCCTATTTATATAGGATAAATAAGTATTATATAGGCTCCTTAAAATTTTAAATATTATATCTACAAATATATATCCATTGATATTATTTATGGACCCCCCAACCTCAATAAAACCCAAAGATAGGCTTATAAAGGAGACTGTGTGTAAGCTAGTTGATTGTGACTATGTTTTGCATGTTCTGATCCCTCCATTTTATTAATTTAGGATTAAAATATCCCATATATGTTATCATGATCATTATTAATTTTCTATATTCCATTTTCCCATTTATACTCCTCATGGATCACTCATGTTCTTGGATTCACAAGACTGAGTGATTTTGTTTGACTGTACCTTATTTATCTAATGGTTCCTATAGGTATATTTTGTATGTTCTATTCTCAAGGTCACTTATCATAAATATCCCATAAATAATAATTAATCACTTAATTCCTTATTTAAACTTATTTTTCACTTCACCCAATTCCTCTTTATCATTTGGAGTTCTAAACATGTTCACTATTTCCACAGTCAACAAGGTAGGATGTAGATGCATTCAAAACCGTTGGGAGATCTATGAAATTTTATTACATTGTTTTTAGTCCCTAAATATCCTCTTTATCACAATGAGATTTATTTAAACATTCATCATCATCCCAACCTTCCTATACCCTCTTATTCTCTACTCAGTCAAATTGAGTTCCACCTTAACTATGTTTTTCATTACAATACCTTTGATGTATGTTTCATTTGCTTGTATTGAGATTAGTTATGAATTTATTAGAGATTATTTTAGGTAAATTAATGTTATATAGTTCATATTAATTATTTAAATCACCTTTAATACCCCAAACACTACCAAACATCAAGTGTTAATTCACTGTTAATCTACCTTGTTGTAGGTTGTCATTTCAACCTAGATGGGCACCTATAGGTGCTTATGTGCTTATTTAGACCTTGGTTGTGAGGTTAAAGGTTAATTTAATTCATATTGAAGTAATAAACCATGTTATTTAAAACCATTTGACCTTAAAAACAAAAGTCATCTCCCAATACTGAGATGTTTCTCCTCAAAAACCCTACCTGTAGGTTGTTCCTTTGTCCTTTACCTATAGGTCATTACTGACCTAAAATAATATTAGTCTTGATGTTTTTAAAATTATATTTTAAATTCTTAAATTCACAAAGTTTCACATCTATACTTACACCCACCTTCTATTCTTCAAACATAACCAAAACAAAAGGTTAGCCCACTACCTGTTGATGTTCATGTAGGCCACTTGTATAGACTATAGATGGGAAAAGGGATCCAAACACAAATTATCATTCCTCCATGATTATTTGTGTCTTAGGTGTCACTTTTATTATTTTAAATAAACCTCACATATTACATAGGCCTAATTTTCAACTTGGGTGAATATAGGTCTCTTTGTTGCTTAGTTATGTAGATATCACTATCTGTTCTCAGTACTTTTTAAGGCATCTTG
>JARHVA010001538.1:2590000-2735000 GCA_037957365.1 Torreya grandis | reverse complement strand
CTTACTCTCTTATTTCCTCTAATTTTTTTGTTCTCCTACTCAAACTTTATTTTTCTTCTTCTTCTTCTATTTTCATTTTTTATTCAATTTATTTTTCTATTTTTTTCTTTTTTGATTCTTCTTTTTTTGCCTTCTCTTTTTTCAAGAAGTTGTCTATCCTATTGGGTACCTATATCTAAAATAGATTTTATTCTTATTTGTTCTTCAACTAGTTATTTTTCTAGTCTAACCTTTTTTAGATTGCAACATCTTCAAGTTATTTCAATATTGGTAGTTGGTCTTGTTTTTCCACACTCTCCACTAGCAAATTAGTTTTTTTTTTAGTTCTCAACTCGATCTTCTAGAGTTGTCTCAACCTCTTTGGATCCTAAAGAGACATAGGTGATTCCTATATTACATTCTTGAGTACCTCTTATTGATATTCATCCACAATTATTTTATATTATTTTTTCTTCTTTTTTGTTTGTATTACTATTTCCTAGAGGTAAGCAGGGATTCCTACTATTGTATCATCTAAGTCAAATGAACTTAGCTCTATATAGTCCAAAATTTCTCTGAATAACCTATGCCAACCCCCAATATTTACATTATTATAAAAAATACCCACAATAGATATCCCTATTTTTGTAGTTTAAATACATATTAATTTGTTCATATATGGTAATTCTATTATGGTGTATCTTTTTTCACTTATGTGTATTTCCTCTTGGTACCCTTTTTCTAAGGAATCTATTTTTGAATATGTCACTAGTTTTACCTATTTACCTTTTGTTTTTACAATTTTTTGTTTTTTCTTCCCCTTTTATATGTTCTATAGTGAAGGACTCATTTATATCCCCCTGTACCCCCAACCCCCCCACTCATATGTAATAGTGTTTATCCTAATTCTAAGGATAGGGTGGAGGATATTTCTTGTTCTTATTATGTCTAAATATTTATATTTGTATTTGTTGAGGTCCTCTCCCTTATTTTATATATCATTACCCTCGAATAATATGAGGGGGTGCCATTATCTACCACTTATTCTTCTCCTAACACCTCACTAGTAGTATAATCCTTGACTACAAATGTGGTAGATTCTTGCTCTTATTTATCAACTAATGGTTCCAACCCTAGAGTTTATTTTTATAGATGGGAGGATCTGCATAGTGAAGGGTTTATCTAAGATTTTATTGCATATCCTTGTGATTTTGGTGTCTCTAATTTAGGTGTTTCTTCTTCATCTATGGACTAAGAAAAAACTCCTAACTCACTCATGAATTGTTCTAATTTATGATCTTGAAGTAAACACCAAGCTCCAATAATCACTACCTCAATATTCTCATCACTAAGCTCTCAGGGAAGAGATGAAGGTGATGTATATTTTATAACAAACAGATCTATGTAAACATTATCTATATCTACTACAAAGTTGAATTTTGTGAAGTATTTTTAAACTATTTCCTTGGATACGTACTATCTACCAGCCACATTGTTTGTGATTGTCCTTTCTCATGTAGTAAAGTGTCCATCATCTACTGTAGATATGATTTTTAATTTAATTATAATTTACGCTCCTAAAATGGTATCAGTGTCCTATTGAACTAACCCTTGATGGCATGGAATATTGGGTGTGAAATTTATGGCTAAAACTAGTAAGAGCAAGCCATATAATAAAACATGTTTACCTTTCTTAATATTGTAGAGGTTATTATTTTATTATTCACACATTTTAGTGGATAAGTCATATTTGATATCAATGTAAATCATATCCCATGTAATTTGGACACTTGTTTCAATCATTGAATCCTTCTTGTTTGTATAACATACCTTCCATGTAATTGATTTTATAACATAACATAATTTAGGGTCATTTATTTTATGAAATGAAATGGATTTATGATTATAACTTTTGCCTATGAGATGGGCCATCAATATCATGATAACATTATTAATCTTATCATACTTATGAGTGTTATGCACTTAATGCATCAGGCCCATCACTACATGGATGATGTTTAGTGTAATACAATAGGGTTGATTTAAATAAAAAACATCTTCATGAGTTTAACTAAGAAGTATTTTTTTGGCACTTGTAATTAATATAAGCATTGGCCAATATCTTTGGTTCAATCAAATGCACATATTTTTAAGAAAAAAAATCAATTGCATAAACATTATTATGAGCAAAAATAATGTTAGGGATTAGCTTTTACATTAGAATTTACATTTGATATTTACCAAGAGGTAAATAGTAATTGGATATTTAGTTTGTTAGTTATCACAATTTTGTTATATAACAATATTATAATAATAGATTAGTATATTATATTATTGAGATATATTGTTATAAGTTACAACAAAATAATGTATATAGTGTTTTGCATAAACTTAGGGATATTGAGTGAGATATCAATGGAGAGATATTCTCCATGAATACAGGAATAATGTTTCTATAAATATGTATGTCCCAAATGATTTATTATTAGAGTGTGAATAATATATTATTAGTGTTTGAAATTATTGTCTGTATTCAGCTCTTTTAATTGCTCAGATTTGCACCATAATTATCATCTGCTATCAGAGCAATGGAACCATGAAATATTATATGGGGTAGAGTCATTATAATTTTATCATTACCCCTAATGATGAGAGAATTAGAATTTAGGCAATTAAGATTAGTGTTTTCAGTTTTTTAAGCTTTTGCAATCATCTAGAAGGATTTGTATTTGTTTGGTGATGCCAAAGAAATTTTATAAAAAAGCTCAGACTATATGCTACATTCTTTTATTTCTTTATAACATCACCATTCCCTACATTTTACTCAGCTCCACATAGCTATCACTCATCATTTAGGCCTAGTCTGTCATTTTGTCTAGATTCAACTACTTTGACTTCATGCTCCACAATGACCTAGCATTGTTATCCTCTCCAAAGCCATCACCTTCCATATTCAAATACATTGGCTAAGGATTCTTTATTTATGGTGATTTATCACATGTAGTCAAATCCATGCACTTTATTATGCCTCACAGTTTGTAGAAGCATTCATCAATGTTTTGCTAAACCTACGTACATGTTCATTTCATTGACATTGTCTATTGTCAACATTTATTGATTGTAATGTAAATATAGCATAAAAGTATTTTATAAGATCAGTTGTTGTAATAATTAATGATCAGTTGGCTCGATCAGATTTTTTATTCAGCCTGAGTACAAATGCTCTCAACACCACTCATCATACTAATAAAAATCAATTATTGCATAGATCTATTCATGATTTTTTAAAATATTCTTAATGAATCTTCTAAGCATGAGATAGATTGATAAATTACAATGATTCTACTATAGTCCTAAAAATTGGTGATCAGCTTTGGTTTTCCACCAGCATCTTATGGCTGATATTCAACCTATGTAGAGCTTGTAATAAGAATTATCTATTTTGAAGGAGGATAATTCTAATCTTTGATTTTTTTCATCAAGCTATTATTATCACAGTGCCATATAAAAATCACCTCCCAACTTGAGTATGTTGAACAATATGCAGTTCATGGTATTTTTCATTGAAATCCAATGTTACAAAGTGAGTCATTAGTTTTGTGTCTTTTTTGGTCTTCGTCGTTTATAAGTTTTATCAATATATTATTTGATTTTGTTGAATGGTATATCTCAATATAATTTTATAAGCCATTCCTTTTTAATAGAAAGTCTAGAGTTATTTCAAGTGTTTTTAATTCAAAGGTTTTAAATATGTACAAAAAACCAAAAGTGTCAAAATTAATGTATTTGTCGAAAGAGTCATTTTGTCAAATATGTATTTAGGTCAAGTATATCGAAAAATTCAAAAGTCATTATCAAAAGAGTTGGTTTTAAAATGTTTTTTTTCTTATCAAAGAGTTAAAGTATTTTTAATGAGTCATTAGTGTCAAAAAGTATCAAAAAAATTGTAAAAATAAAAACAATTTCCTTTATAGATGTATTTTTGGGTGACCTCGATGTCCTAAGTCAAACTTGTGGGGGATAATCTTCCATTTAAAGTCATGCACCTAAGCTTCAATGACACTTCAACAGTTGAGTAAGAAAAGACCTACTAGAGGTTGGAGGATACACAGAGGAAGAAGGTTTCTAGAGGCTCTCGTTAGTCACTAATGATAAGGCCCAAAATGTTTTGGTGACATTTTGTGTGGTGTGCTTTTTTCCTTTGTGTGTTTGAATAAGAATAGATAAATATTCCTATTCAAGATATGTAATTTTTGTATGTAATTCCATGATGTAAAAACATTATGAAAGGATAGAAAGCTCCAACGTAAGTCATTCATAGATCTTGAAAGGGTTTGTGGTAAATATCTAGAAAACCACTGGAGATAAACAGTATATAGAAGGAGGTTCCCGTTCATGTCAAGGTTTTTGGTAAACTTGTAAAACCATGGGATGAGTATAGCTCTCTTTATATCAAGGTCATGAGCCAAATAGGGCATGCTACAAGGGGTAAGCATACTGTAGATGAGAGTGTGAATTTTTTTTCACATGTAAAAACTAAGGGGGGGAATTTTAGGGACTAGCTTTTACAATAACATTTACATTTGATATTTACTAAGAGGTAAATAGTATTAGATAGTTAGTTTGTTAGTTATTGGAATACTTTTATACAACAATATTATGATAATAGATTAATATATTATATTATTGAGATATATTTTTATAAGTTATAACAATATATCATATATAGTTTTTTGCATAATCTTAGGGATATTGGGTGAGATATCAATGGATAAATGTTCTCCATGAATATAGGAATAATGTTTTATTGGATAGATATTTTGTAGGCTATCAAAAGTACCTAGGTAGTCATAGGATTAAATCTCCTTCATTTAATGGTGAAGCTCCTATATGTTTTATGTCTATCTAATTTAAACTATTCACAAATTTTAGTTATTCACAATATATACAAAATATGCACAACTCATCTTATTTTGTGGTATTATTTTTAATCACAGAGTTCATGAACCATAACAAAGTGATTTTGTAGAAATTAAGCAGCTATTCTATAGAATGTGTAAAGAAGCTTGAGGAAAAATAGAAAATGAAACAACTATAATATGTAAGAATAAATAAGGTGCACTTCACATTAAGTAGTTTTACAAAGATTATTGAATCCATACATGTAAATAAATATTCAAGAGATTATAATCCTTACAATAAATGATTAATAAATATTAGAGATCATATTCAAATTTAAAGATAACATAAAGTTTACCATTTTAATTTTCACAAATGCACCAAATGATCTCCTTAGATGCAAAGTTCCATAGAAATAAAATTCCTTCTTATTCACTTTGAACCAATTTCATACAAAAGAAAAACTAAAAAATCTAAACACAAAGTTTTAGATTGCTTAAACTCTCTTGCTTTAGTTACAATTGCTTTCTAAAAATTACCATTCTTTGACATGCAGGTCATCACTATTATTTATACTAATTCATATGTCAAAATCAATTAGGAGATAACTCTTTAGATTCCCATGTGTTGTGCTAAAAATTTAAAATCTTTGAGAGGTGTCCTCATATAATTTCTCCTCTATGGCATGAAATGGCTGATGACATGTAACACTTATTGATTTTACTATTTGAATCAAAAAATATATCTTTGCATTTAGTACAAATCTTGCTTAAGTAATTTTCTTTTATAAAATAACTTCAAGTAATGGCATGTAACTAAGTTACTTAAGTCTTACATTCTACAAAGTAATTTACCTTAACAAGTAACTTCACTAAATGACTTTACTTATAAATTAATTACTTATAATAAAGTTACTTCAAACACATTGCTTGAAGAAAATAGAAGAAAATGGAAGAAGAAATAAGAAGTTGTCAAGAAGAGGAGCAATAAAAATCATTTCCTATATTTGATATGTTGGGACATCATGAATTATATTGATGTGTCATCTGATTGCCTTTCAATTTCATATCTCAACAATTCTAATTCTAATTTCCTAAAATAAGCTTTTACTCTCCCAATATGTGGTTCTAGCTTCTTGACCTCTTATTGACTTTTGATTAACTCCTTTATAGATTTTTTTTTGAAAGGTGTTGAGGCCTCTTCAATCAATTATTTGAATTGTTAATGTAACTACTTAGATGTCCTTGGAGTTTTCTCAGACCAAACCTTAGTGATACCAAAGATGCAATCTACCATATCCACTTTCTCATTATGAGCATCTTCTTCTAAACTCTTCATCTCTTCAAGCATTGCCCCAAGAATACACATGTAGAAAGATGTGAAATGTTCCTATTGTTTTGCCTTCTTTACTAACCCTTCAACAACAATTTTTTCTTCAATCAAAACTTTCTCACTTAAAGTGTTTATTATTTGAAGACTTTCTTGTTACAATTCAAAGATTCCATTCTCATTTTTTATCTCCTTCATTATTGTTTTTATGTATGCATATTTATTTTTAATGTCAATCAGAGTACTTGGGACCTCAAAAAACCATTTTTGATCAGTTTGAAATATCTTTTCTATCCATTCATCAATAGCTTTATCCGTGTCCCCAATTTCCTCTACCTCTATTATTATTTGTTAATAAAATGTACCTTCTAAAAGTAACAATTATTGTAGAGTAGATATTGCCACCTTGGAAATTATTTCACACAACTTTGTAATTTGTTCTTTCAATTTAGCTTTGTCAACTTTCTCTTCATCAAGATTTTGAAAAGAGTGTTAATCAAAGTCTAAGTATCTTGCTTCAATCCTTCTGTAGTATCTTCTCCAAGGGATATTTTCATGATTGTTAAGTCTTGTTTAGTGAGTTCATCTTTACCTTTACCCTAAGGAATAATGGATACCTCTACAAACTTATACCTTTAAGGTTCAATTGTCATTTTGGAAGTCACTTAACACTTTTTGGGTTATTTCCTTTTTGATCAAGACTCTTTAATAGTTGCAAATCAATCTCCTCCAAATTTATTACTTCTCTAGTCTCAAGAATCATTTACAAATTTAATCATGATTTGAAGTTTGTGTTTTTTAAAGTAGTTGAATGTAATACCATTTACTGTTGATTATTTCTTATTACTAATTCCTAAGAAGGAGCTTCTTGTGTATTTGAAACACCTTGTACTACATTAGAAACTGCTCGTTCATTCTTCTTTTTTTTCTTTCTCAAGTTCTTTTGCCTTCTCTTTTTACTTCTCTTTGTCTTTGTCTTTCTCTTTATCCTTCTCCTTCTCCTTCTCCTTATATGGGGTTATTTTTTCATCAATTACCTATTCTAGATATTTTTAGGTTTGAATAGAATGAATGGTGGGGAGAACCTCAAAAGGCGGTGAAAGAAGAGTAGTAAGTAGAATGCATGAAGGTATAAAAGGGGGAACATTAATCTCCCTCTAAATGGGTTTCTCTAGAGACTTGATGCTATAATAGTTTGGAGGTGGCATGAGTGTTGATAGATCTATGGTAGGTGTAGTATAAGTAGGAATGATGGGAGGAGAATTATATATGGAAGAGACTAGAGGAGGTGTAGTGATAGATAGATAGATAGATAGATATATACATACATACATACATAGATGAATTGGTTCCTTATCCTTCACCAAGTAATATGTATCATCAGCATTTTTCTTTGACTTCAATTTCTTATTAGGCACTTGACTGCTTTTCCCTTGCAACACTTTTCTCTTCTGACTTACTCAAGTAGTTTAGGTCATTAATTCCTTCATGAAATACCCATTGTTGAAGAGCCATGTGGAATTCCTAGAAAGGACCATAAAATTTCTATTAGAAATAATTTTAACTTATTCTTTACTAAAAATAATCTTTGGAAGTGAAGCATGATCTTCTCCTACTGCATGATAAGCATCACTAGTTACTACTCCATCATCTTCCATGTCCTCAAGAATTGTTTATAAATAAAAATAATAATTTTTTTCAATATTCAATCTACTATTGTATCTTATTTTTACTTCAAACTCATCCCTACAATCAATCCAATAATCTTTGAGTGTAGGAATATGCATATACTCAAGAGAAACTATATTTTGAGCTATGCCTCTACAATCAAAATTTTCTCCAAATTCAAAGTGGGTTTGATTGTAGTTATGATACATATTTTTTCACACATTATTTTCTTTGTAGATTATTTCACAATGATAGTTACCAATAACAATGGGAAAACTAACTTAGGAATGGTGAAACTTTGACTATAGGTCACATAATTCTACTAGTTGCCTATACAAATCCATGAGAATTAATTTTTTAGTAGGATATCTTGGAAACTTGAATGGTGTGCCTGAGAAATTTCTAAATCTAATGTATGTGAAATTGAGGAATTGAATGAAGATGCTTCCAAAATGGGAAACTACTTCCCAATCTACATCAAACACTCTTTTGTACTTTAGAGCAACATTCAACTTACAAATGATTTCATAAAAGAATCCATTATTTACCCTCTTATAATGCTTGAAGTATTATAAAAGAACCAATTGGGGAAAATATTCATAAATGGGTTATGATGCCAATGTCTCTTTTGCAATCAATCTATAAAAAGTTCCACTCGGTGCTACTGCATATACTAAGTATGAAGTCATCTTGAAATCTAGATTTTGCAAAACATTATTTAGCTATTAGTCAATGTTATCACTTATCATCCTTGACCACTCAATCATTGCAAAACTCTTATTGAAAATTAATTACCATTCTTCCCTCCATTTATTTTGCATAATAACTAGGTGATATCATTCACTTCTTGAATAAAGTCAAACTTTACTATCTATTTTGTGAAGCTCAAGGGCTACTTTACTTTCTTTAGATAGTTAGTGTTCATTACCTTGAAACACTTTGAATTTTGTCTTTCCTAAAGATTCTTGACTTTTTTCATTGATAAATCTATTACTTTAGACCTTGTTAGAATCTTCAAATAATAGTTAAAGTATTGAACATCAAGCTTGATTAACACATAGCTTGAAGTGTCTTTGACTATTCTAGTGAAAGAGTCATAGTACTTGGCACATTCCAAGACAAACTCAGGGAGTTGTGAAAAACTTGGAAAAGTTGTAGCTTGTAAGATTCTAGTGTTGGTCATTGCTTATATGAGTGGAGTCTTGGTGATAGCCTTGGATATCTCTAATAGCTCAATTATAGACACATGTCCCATATCTATGTCACTAATTATTGACACTCTGGACACAATAATGGACTCAATGGGGTACCCCTTATACTCATACTTCATCTTTGGTTCCTATGATTTCACAACTTTCTTTTCTTTTATTCTACCCTTCCTACTTGGCCTTGGTATTTATTCTAGTGGTATCTCAGAAACTTCTTCAATGAGATTTAATACTTCTTGTACTTCTACTTTAGTTACTTCTTTTGATCCTAACATTTGTTGTGATTGATACCAAAAAGACTTGGTAAATGCTCTTGAGAACTCAGTAATTGATCCTACTAATTTAGAAATGTTTGAAAAACTGAGTTAGCTTATTGTCTTAAGTAACACTTATTAGCAATATTTAGGTTATAAGGTACTTTCATCAAGTTATAAGATTTAAAAACTCCAGGTAACTTGTTGTAAGTATCAAGGCATTGCAATCTCAAGTAGGTCTAAAAAATCTTCAAGTCTTCAACATTTAAGACTTTAAATAAGTAAGAAGTATTTTCAACTTCAAGTTTATCTTAGCTTATAACTCTAGGTTTATCTTAGTAAGTCACTTAAGTTCAAGACTCTGAGTAAGTAGGAAGTTACGAGGAGTCTAGGTTTCTCTTGGATATTTTACCAGGTTTCTTAAAACTTATGACTTTTAGTTTATCTTAGCAAGTTACTGAGGTTGAAAAACCTGATGAAGTAGAAATAAGGAATAAATATGATTCTAGGTAAATGATAAATAATGGTAAGTTTTATCAAGTGGTCTTTTGAGAGGTTTAGGCTCCTTGATACTAGTTACTTGGGTTTGGGAGTCTGAACAAGTAACAAGTTATAGAAAACTTGAGTAGTTAGGATAGGTCAATAACTAGGTTTTTCTTGTAAGAAAATTTAACTTTTTAGGATTTTGTGCATGATTTACACATGCTAAGTGATTTTGAGAGTTTTGACAAGGTTTTAAACAACATTTTGCATGATAAAATGGATTTTAAAATGCAAGTAGAACAAAAATTAGCAAATAAAAATCAAACGGTGAATGGAGGTTAACTAGTAGGAAAAAACACAATTTTAAACTAGAAATGAAACATGAAAACAAGTGGAAAATAAATAAAATACCTTGAATGCAAATGGGTTGAGAGGAAATTTCTCCAAAGGCTCAAACGACATCGATCAGGATTTATAGGGATAGCAGCTTGGTCAAACAACTTGAAATCTAGGTAGGAAATGAGTTAGAATTTTCACTATTTATTTTGACCCCTACATTTATTAAAATTAGGCAACACACATGAGAATAGCCATGTAAGTCTTTAGTTTTTTGTCAAGTTTCATGGACTACTTTGATTAATTTAGCTTTTGAAGTTAAGTAGCTTCATAATCCCAATAACATCTTGATTTGTGAGTACTTCAGAATTTCAAACCTTTATTAATTTTACTTGTGACTTTAAGCAAGTAAAGTAGCTTCAAAAATATTTCTCTATGGGTTTACAAAAGTACTTTCCTTAACTTTTGATGAGAAGTAAAATTGTTGTACAATTCTAGTTTGAATTAGGCAGTGTTCCTTAGGTTTACGAGGATTATTTGATTTTTATTTAATAAGTGAAGTAACTTGGAGAACCTAAGTTGGCTTGGAAATGAGCCCAAACACTTAGCTTTTTGATCCTCTGGGAAGTTAGTAAAATGGGTTTTTCAGTGATGGCTCAAGCAAACATTTTTAATCTTCCAGAGTAGTTAGAAGTAATTAGAAAATAAAGCAAGCAAAATGAAAGGTTAAAAAATACTAAGCCTTATTCAAGAGACTAGTTTTAACAAAAAAAAATTGACTCACAAAAGACAAAAGTCAAAAAAATTAATAGGGGTATCCCAAAATTATGTGTAAAATTTTGGGTAACACCAACTAGCTCTAATTGAGGACATCTTTGTTTCTATCAAAAAGAAACAAACAAGGATGAGATACTCGTGTCTCTGGTTTTGAGTCTTGTCTATTGGGTATAGATTCATATAAAAACTCAATCACAATAAACTACAAAACAAACAAAAAAATAGAGAAACAAAAAGAACTGAAACAAAACAAACAAATTAAAAAATAAAAACAATTGAACAAAAGAAAGACTGAGGACTTCTTTATATACATACAGGTGTTACCCTACTACTCAATTCTTAGAGATCTTCAATTGTTTCCCATTGTATGGTAGTGGCAATTCATTTCCATCCTGATAAGCTAAGATAAAGCTATCTCTTTCAATAATCTTATTTATAGTGAAATGCCCTTTCCACAATGATTCAAACTTGCCATGCTTCCATTTTTGTTCATTATGCTTTTCCCATAGAAGGACCAAATCACCAACTTCAAAATGTCTTTCTTGAGCCTTATTATCAAATATATTATTCACTTTCATCTAGTGGTCAGTCATCTAGTCAGCAACTTGAGTATGAACCTCTTGTAGTTCAATGAGAAACATAATCCTCTTATCAAGTGAATTTTGATAAGTTACATCTTCAATAGATTTATAAAATTACAAATTAGGCAAATATATGGTGACTGGTATCTCAATGTTTATTTCATATAGTATTTGAAAAGGTGACACACTAATGGCTTTCTTTGGAGTGATTATGTCAGCCCATAGTGCATCAAATAGCTTCTTGTGCTAGGTACATTGATTATTATCCACCAACTTGCGAATGATGGTCATCAAATTCTTGTTACTTGATTCATCTTGACCATTCCCCTAAGGATAGTGATTTAAAGCATAAACTATATCTATTTCATATGAGAAACATAAATCAGCTAGTTTTACTAAAGAAAAGTTAGCTACATTATTAGTGACTATCTTATGAGAAACACCAAACCTCACTACAATGTTTTCCTTTATAAAGTCATAGACAACCTTAGAATTGGCATGCTTGATAGGAATGGCTTCTATCCACTTGATAAAGTAATCAGTTGTAGTTAAGACATAGCAATGTCCAATACTTGAATAAGGATTCAACATACCAATAAAATATATACCCCACTAGTGGAATGGTTCATCAATAATAACTGGTTTTAGAGGAAATGCTGGAAACTTTAGAAATCCCATAAAATGATGACATTATTGACACTTAGCAACCCAATCTGAAGTATCTTAAAAAATATTAAGCTAATAGTACCTTTCTCATAAGATTTATGTGTTGTGAATCATGTTGAGAAGTGGGCTCCACATGCTTTATCATAAAACTGCTCTAGTAGTCTCCTTTATTGATCATTGTCCACATAACAGAGGAAGACACCATCAATTCCTCTTTTGTACAAACCATTATCCCAAAGGACATAATCCTTTGACTTCAACTTGATGGTATGCTTTTCTTTCTGTGTAAGATCAACTAGAAATTCTCTATCAGTCAAGAAGTAAGCAAATTTACTGTGCCATTCATCAAAAAGATCAAAAAAAAGTACCATGGGCAAATCTTCATTTGATTTAGTTTGGAGTGAAGGTGCCATTGTATCTATGTCATCAGATTTTCTCTGTCATTAATTAGCACAAACCTCTTCCTCTTACTAGCTTTTGTGGTTTAATATCAAGATTAAACTCTTTCACCTTAGCTACCCAAGTGCCTATCACTAATCCCAACTCTTATTGTGTTAGAATAGATTTCATTGTAGTATTAGGTATATAAAATTTAGTATGTGAAGACAAAATGTAGTACCTAAAGACATTGCATGATTTGACTATAACAAAGGCATGTTTATCCATCTATGTATACTTATGTTTATTTCTTTTCAATGGTTGGCTCATGAAAGCTATAGGGGATTCAATACCTTCATCATTTTTTTGTAGAAGTATGGTTGACATGGTATGTTCAGAAGAGAAGCAATAAAGAATGAATTCTTTACTAAAATATGGGGAAACCAACACTAGAGATTGAACTATAATTACTTTAATCCTTTCAAATGTCAACTTACCTTTAGCATTCCACTTGAAGTCTTGTTTCTTTTTCATCATGTCAAAAATATGGTGAGTCAACTCAACAAAGTTAGGAATGAATCTTTTGAGGAAATTGACTTTACCAAAGAAGGAATGTACTCCTGTCTTGGATGTATGCATAGGTAAACTTTTAATATTCTTCACCCTTTATGGATCAATCTTCATTCCCTCCTTTGAGATGATGTGACCAAGAAGCTTCCCTTCAGTCATGGAAAATATTGATTTCTTGGGATTTAAATAAATTCCATGCTTCCTACATTGGATGAGAACCTCTTCCAAATCAACCATATGATCACCTCTTTTTTTGGATAAGACTATTAGTTCATCAAGAGATAAAACTATACTCTTATTTTTAAGATGTGCAAATGTTATATCCATTGCTCATTGAAAATTCATGCCAACATTAATCAGCCTAAAGGGCATCTTCTAATAAGCAAATGTCCCCCATGGTGTTGTGAAAGTTATCTTGTATTAATCTTCTTTGACCACGTTTATCTCATTGTATCTTAAAAATCCATCTAACATGGACATCATCTCTGAGCCTATGACTACTTGCAAAGGATGATCCATAATAAGTAATTTATAATTGTCTTTCAGAGAAGCTTGATTCAAATTATGGAAATCAACACATAGACGTATTTATCCATTTTTATTTTTTACTAGGATAATATTAGAATAACCATTCTGAATGATGAATGGAATAAAGCATTTTAGCATCCAGTAGCTTTTGAATTTCAGCAAAGATAGTACTTGATATTTTTAGATTATGATGGCAAGGATTTTGCCTAAAAGGCTTTACTTATGGCTGAAGTGGAATGTAATCTTGCACCTCATATGGTTGAAAAGTCTTCAGTCTTCATAAGACCAAGCAAATAGATAAATATACTTCTTAAGAAGCTCAATGAATGCTTCTCTTTCTTCTTGGGAACAACATTTTTCAATGTTTAATATCTTGGTCTCTTCTTCAGTATGCATATTAACTTGTATTTTTTGAGATGAACTATCACCATATTCTTTCTTTTTCCTTAGAAACTGCTCATGCTTATCAAAGATTTATTTTAAAAAAACTAACCCTTTAGGGATTTTATTTCCTTTCAATTGAATAATATCTTCACTATCATTGAGCTCTGGGTCAATGTTACCTTTCATTGTTTGGCATGGAAGTGAACTACTTTCTTCAAAGTATAGCTCCTTAAAATTATCTTGTTGCTCAAGGAATTCAACTATTTTCTTATCATCATTAAAAACTTGCCACTTATTGACATTATCTAGAACTTTTAGATGAAAAACCATTTATAATCTATTGTCACCTTCTCAAATAAGTATGGGTAGTTGATCTGGCCTGAGTAGCTATGGTGAATATAAGAGACTTATCTCTAGAGTTTTGATCATGAGGAATGAAATTGATTGATAAGGCTACAAAATCAAGTGTTGCACTCAGAACTTGAACACGATAGTGCCTCAACTTATCTTTCTTCACCTAGTATTATTCCTAACTTTTTCTCACTATTAACTCAACATCTCTTTATGCTTTGAGAAGTCTCACTCTTTTTTTATTTATTTGTTCCAATCCTAACAATAGTGCCTCATACTTTGTTGTGTTGTTAGAATTTTCAAACATGATTTTTTAGGAGTAAGGAAATACTTTACCATCTAGAGATATCAATACAACTCCAGCACCTGAATCAAGAAAATAATAGCTACCATCAAATTTAAGAATCTATATTTTCTCTTATTTTTCTTGTATCTCTAGTTCTTGAATTTCCTTATCTAATTCAAGGTAATATACTCCATTAACTGGTTCTTCAAAAATAATCTTGGATCTTGGATCATTAGACTTGGAAACTGTAGACTTGGACTTATTTTCAGGTGATTTTGATTTAATATTTTTATTGGAATGTAAAAACATGAATAATCCATCTTAACTTCTCAACCCATATCTTTGTATAAGTTTATACTTAACAATATTACATAGAAAATAAGAATATCTACAACCAGAATTGTCATTTTGAGCCTTTTATCTAGGAAAGCTACTAGGACATCTTGGGCATTTTGATTTATCCAATTAAGGGAACTTGTCTTTCCATTGAGTAAAATCTCCCTATTATCTTATAAAAGTGAGGCCACAGGCATTAGCTACTTTAGCTAGCATAACATTATTTAAGGCTCCATGATTCAAGATATAATTACTCAACTTGAACCCATTGATCAAGAGAGACACATAGAATGGATCTATCCTTTCAGATATGCAAGGAGATGTGGGAGAAGTAGTTGTAGGATTTTATTAAGAAGGAACCTATTTGGGAGTAATCAATATACCTTTTGAAGTATTGGTTGTACTTCTCAATCTTTTACTTTGTATATACTTAACTAGTCTACTCAGTTGATCTGGATAGGACCTCAAGTATTCAGCTTCTAAAATTTGAATCTTAGTTTTCTTTATATGATCAATTATGTAAAAATAAGGGATGGATGTAGACAAAGTAGGATTAGCTTTAGAGGTATGTGTAACTGTCTTATGAGTTTGAGAAGAAGCTACATACTTATCTTTTAGAGCAAGAGAAGAAGGTAGAAGACTACCTCTTTTAAAAATTCTTACATCTAATTCTTTGGAAGGTTTTTCACCAACTTGCTATGTTTATGACCTTATAAAAACTAAAAAATAATTACTATGATCTTCTTTAAATGCTTCTTCATAATTAGTTTTTGATTGATATTCAAGGCAGCCTATGTTAGAGTTGCTAACAGGATCTATAAATTCATATTCATCAATAAAAATTTGATGAGTATCATCAGTCATCTGATCTTCTTTATTCATCTCAACATGATTTTTGGGAACACCTAAAATTTCTAGTCTTTGTGTAGGACCATTAATGCAGTTCCTATTTTGATTATTAAAATTCTATACATGTGCATTCCTAGTAAGAACATGAGTACCTTGAGAGATTTACCTTTTAACTTGTAATAAGTCATTAGCTAGCTTTTTTAATATGGTATCATTGATCTGTGATGTGTTTAAAGAAGAAGAATTGCCCTTAAAATTTACTTTCTTGATCTTTCTAGCCATTATCAAGTCATCTTCAACCTCTATAGTAAGATTTTTAGCTACTAATAAATCAGTTAGACATGCTTTGTGCAGCTAATAACTGACCTCTAATAATTAGGCATTGATAAAAACACTTTTGATTATCTTCATTGGGTAGAGTAGCTCGAGGGAGTTTATAGAGTAGACTATTAAACTTGGCAATGAAATCTCGCATGTGTTTATGTGGTTCTTTTTTGAGCTGAATCAGGTGAGCAATATGTGAAAATCTTCATCATATTTAAACCTCTTCTCAAATTTCTCATGTATAGTGGCCCAACTAACTATGGTACTAGTATCCAAATGGTAAAACTATTCTATAGCTAAGTCATGCAAGGTCTCAATAAAGAGTCTAACTGAGACATCTTTATGCTTAATGCTAATTACTCCACAATTTACAAATAAAGTAACCAAGTGCTCATCTAGAATTTGTTTTCCATCACTTGTGAAATTTGAAAAAATATTTCTTGACCCCTTTGGTAAGTCATGGAGAGGAGTCAAATTCAATGGACCAATTGTTACCCCCCAAGGAATAGGTAGTGGTAATGCCATTCTTTCAGGAATATGAAACTAAGGGTTGGTAGGTTGGATTATTCTTGAGGAATTGTGTTGAAGCTGATTTATAGGAGTTTGTGCTCATCTAACATGTGAGATACTGGCTCTTCTTCTTCTGGCTTGGATGAGAAAGAAGAAATTAAAATGTTCTTGCAATTCAAAGAAATCATTAGTTTGGCCTTGAGCTCTCCTTGCTCTGGTGAAAGATCAATTAGCCAAGTTGAAATGTCTAAGCTTTTATGAGGATTTGTTTTGAGATTTCTTCATTTTTATTAGCAAAGTCTTGAGAGGTGATTACTTATCATGTAGGAGTTTAGGTAAAACAAGGTGTAAAATAAAATGTTTTATGCAATGATGTGTCTAGATATACAACAACTCAAGAAAAATGATGCATATATTTTAATAAGTCTAGTTAACTTTAGGAAGTATGCATTTCAAATAGACAAGAACACCATTATTTGCATTCAACATCTCAAATTTTAGTTAAGAAAACTTAGGATTTTTAGAGAACAAAATATTAAACTACACCTATCTTGACTTGTGTAAGTAATCTAATTTTAGTTCTGGGAGTTAAATTTGTAGCTCTCCAATGGAGTCAGTAGAAACTATTGGCTAGATATTCTTTAGGCTATCAAAAGTACCCAGGTAGTCATGGGATTAAATCCCTTTCATTTAATGGTGAAGCTCCCATATGTTTTATGTCTATCTACTTTAAACTATTCATAAATTTTAGTTATTCATAATTTATACATAATATGCACAAGTCATCTTATTTTGGGGTATTAATTTAATCACAGAGTTTAAGAACCATAACAAAGTGATTTTGTAGTAAGTAGCTATTTCAAAGAGTTTGTAAAGAATTTTAGGGATAAATAAAGAATGGAACAACTAGAATATGTAAGAATAAATAAGGTACACTTCACAATAAATAGTTTTACATAGCTTATTGAATATCTACAAGTAAATAAACATTCAAGAGATGATAATTATTTTATAAAATGATTAAGAAAGATTGGAAATCATATTCAGATTTAAAGATAACATAAATTTTACCATATTAATGTTCACAAATACATCAAATGATATCCTTAGATGAAAAGTTCCATAAAAATCAACTTCTTTATTATTCACTTTGAACCAATTTCATACAAATAAAAACTCAGAAATCTAAACATAAAGTTTTAGATTTATTAAACTCTCTTGTTTTAGTTACAATTTCTTTTCAAAAATTACCATTCTTTGGCATGTAGGCCATCACTATTATTTATACCAATTCATATATCAAAATCAATTAGGAGGCAACTCTTTGGATTATCATGTGTTGTACTGAAAACTAAAAACCATTAAAAGTAGTCCTCCTAGAATTTATCCTCTATGGCATGCAACAACCGATGACATGTATCAATTATCAATTTTACTATTTGAATTAAAAACAATCTCTTTGCATGCAGTGAAAAGCTTGCTTAAGTAATTTACTTTTACAAAATAACTTCAAGTAATGGCATGTAACCAAGTTATTTGAGTCTTACATTTTACAAAGTAATTTACCTTGACAAGTAACTTCACTAAATAACATTACTTAAAAATTAATTACTTATAACAAAGTTACTTCAAACACATTACTTGAAGAAAATAGAAAAAAATGAAAGAAGAAAGAAGAAGTTGTCAAGAACAGAAGCAATAACAATCATTCTAAGTCATGGACTTTAGATTTGCACTTTTCCCTATATTTGATATGTTGGGACATCATGAACTATAGTTCTCTATCATCTGATTTGGCAAGCGATTGTCTTTTGGTTTCACATCTTAGCAATTCTCTTTACAGCTTCCTACAATAAGATTTTAATCTCTTAAGATGTGGTTCTAGCCTCTTGACCTCTTGTTGACTTTTGATTAACTCCTTTATAGATTTTGTTGTGAAAGGAGTTGAGGCCTCTTGAATCAATTATTTTAATTATTGATGTAACTACTTAGACATCTTTGGAGTTTTATTAGACCAAACCTTACTGAGACCAAACATGCAATCCTCTAGATCTACTTTCTCATTGAGAGCATATTTTTTAACGTCTTCATCTCTTTGAGCATTACCCCAAGAATATGCATGCAGAAAGATATGAAATGTTCCTCATGTTTTGCCTTCTCTACTAACCCTTTAGGAATAATATGTTCTTCAATCAAAACTTTTTCACTTAAAGTGTTTATTATTTGAATACTTTCTTATTACAATTCGGAGATTCCATTCTCATTTTCTATCTCCTTCATTACTATTTTTATCTATGCCAATTTATTTTCAATGTCAGCCAAAGTACCTAGGACCTTAAGAAACCATTTCTGAGCAGTTTGCAACATCTTTTCTATCCATTTATCAATGGATTTAACCTTGTCCCTAGTTTCCTCTACCTCTATTATTTTTTATTGATTAAATGTACCTTCTGAAAGTAATGATTTTTATGGAGCAGATCTTACCACCTTGGCAATTATTTCACACAACTTTGCAATTTTTTCTTTCAATTTAGCTTTGTCATCTTTCTCTTTGTTGAGCTTCTTCAAAAGAGTGTTAATCAGAGTCTAAGTATCTTACTTCAAGCCTTCTATAGTAACTTCTCCAAGGGATGTTTTCGTGACTATTAAGTCTTGTTCAGTGACTTCATCTTTACCTTTACCTTGAGGAAGAATGGATACCTTTATAAACTTATACCCTGAAGGTTCAATTATCAGCTTGGAAGTCACTTTAGCACTTTTGGAATTCTTTCCTTTTTTTTATCAAGACTCTTTAACAATTACAAATCAATCTCCTACAATTTTATTACTTTTCTAGTTTTAGGAACTATTTGCAAAGCTAACCATGATGATAATATCATGTTTGTCAAAGTAGATGAATGTAATACCATTTGTTGCTGATTGTCTCTTACTATTAATTCTTAGGAAGGAGTTTTTTGTGCATCTAAAACACTTTGTACTACATTGGAAACTGCTTACTCATCCTTTTCTTTTTATTTCTCAGGTTCTTTCCCCTTCTCTTTTTATTTTTTTTTCTCCTTCTCTTTCTCTTTCTCCTTCTCCTTCTCCTTCTCCTTCTCCTTCTCCTTCTCCTTCTCCTCCTCCTCCTCTACCTCTTTCTCCTTCTCCTAAGATGGGGTTACTTTTGCAGCAATTACATGTTCTGGATATTTTTTGGTTTGAACAAAAGGAATGGTGGGGAGATCCTCAAAAGGAGGTAGAGGAGGAGGAGTAGGTGGAGTAGATAAAGGTGGAAAAGGGGGAACACTAATATCCCTCTGAATGGGTTTCTCTATAGGCTTGATGCTATGAGATTTTGGAGGTGGGATTAGTGTTGATAGATCTGTGGTAGGTGTAGTAGAAGTAGGAATGATGGGAGGAAAAGTATCTATGGAAGAGACCAGAGGAGGTGTAGTGATAGATGGATGAATTGGTTAATTATCCTTCACCATGGAATAGGTATCATCAATATTTTTCTTCAACTTCTATTTCTTATTAGGCACTTGACTACTTCCCCCTTGCAACACTTTTCTCTTTTGACTTACTTGAGTAGTTTTGGTCATTAAATCCTTCATGCAATACCCCTTATTGAGGAGCCATGTAAAATTTATGGTAAGGACCATAGAAGTTCTGTCAGCAATAGTTTTAACTTATTCCTTACCAAAAATAATCTCTAGAACTGGAGTGTGATCTCCTCCTACTACATGATAAGCATCACTAGTTACTACTCCATCATCTTTCTTGTCCTCAAGAATTGTTGCTAAATCAAAAGAATGAATATTTTCAATAGTCAATATGTTGTTATCTCTTCTTCTTATTTCAAACTCATCCCTACATTCAATTCAATAATCTTCAAGTGTAGGAATATGAATATACTCAAGAGAAACTATATTTTGAGTTATGCCTCTACAATCAAAATTTTCTCTAGCTTCAACATGGGTTTGATTTCAGTTGTGATACATCTCTATGTGCACATTCTTTACTTTGTAGATGCTTTCACAATGATAATTACCAATAACAATGGCGAAACTAATCGAGGAATGGTGAACCTTTGATTGTAGGTCATGTAATTTTACTAGCTACCTACACAACTTCATGAGAATCCATTTATCAATAGGATATCTTAGCAACTTGACTGGTGTGCTTGAGAAATTGCCAACTCGGATGTATGTGAAATTGAAGAATTGAATGAAGATGCATCTAAAATGTGAAATTATTTCCTAAGATGAATTAGATACTCTTTTGTGCTTAAGAACAACATTTAACTTACAAATGATTTCATAAAAGAATCCATAATTTACCTTATTATAATGCTTGAAGTATTCTGAAAGAACCAATTAGGGGTAATATTCATATATGGGTTTTGACACAAATATCCCTTTTGTAGTCAATCTAGAAAAAGCTCCACTTGATGTTATTGTCTATACTAAGTATGAAGTCATCTTGAAATCTAGAGTTTGAAAAACATTAATCAACTACTGGTTAATGTTGTCACTTATCATCCTTGACCACTCAATCATTGTAGAACTCTTGTTGACATCATTGGCCCTGATATATGCATATACCAAGGTTGAAAAGCACTTAGTATTCTTCTCTCCAATTATTTTGCATAATAAATGGGTGATATCATCCACTTATTAAATAAAGTCAGACTTTCCTATCTATTTTAGGAACCTCAAGGGCCACTTTACTTTATTTATATAGTTAGTGTTCATTATCTTGATACACTCTAAATTTTGTCTTTCCCAAAGATTCTTGGCTTTCTCTATTGATAAATCTATTACTTTAGACCTTGCTGGAATCTTTAAACAATAGTCAAAGTATTAAACATCAAGCCTAATTACCACATCACCTAAAGTGTCTTTCACTATTCTAGTGAGAGAGTCATAGTACTTACCACATTCCAGAACAAACTCATGTCATTGTATAAAACTTGAAAAAGTTGTAGCTTGTAGGATTCCATTGTTGGTCATTGCTTGCATGAGTGGAGTCTTGGTGATAGCCTTAGATCTCTCCAATAACTTAGTTACAGACACATGCCCCATATCTGTGTCACTAATTTTTGACACTTTAGATACAATACTAGTCTTAATGGGGTACCCCTTGTATTCATACTTCATCTTTGGTTCCTATGATTTCACAACTTTCTTTGGTTTTGTCTTACCATTCCTACTTGACCATAGTATTTCCTCTAGTGCTAGCTCAGGAACTTCTTCAATGAGAGTTACTACTTTTTATACTTTTACTTCAGTTGCTTCTTTTTCTTATCCTAACATTTATTTTGATTGATCCCTGAAAGACTTGGTGAATGCTCTTGAGAACTCAGTATTTGATCCTATGGATTTAGAAATTTTTGAACAACTAAGTTAGGTTATTGTCTTAAGTAACACTTATTATCAAGATTTATGTTATAAGGTAATTTCATCAAGTGATAAGCTTTGAAGACTCCAAGAACTTGTTGTAAGTAGTAGGGTATCACAATCTTGAGAAGGTCTAGGAAATCTTCAAGTCTTCAACATTTAAGACTTTGAATAAGTAGGAAGTATTTGTAAGGTTGGGTTTATCTTAGCTTAAAACTTTGGGTTTATCTTAGAAAGTTACTTGAGTTCAAGACTCTGAGTAAGTAGGAAGTTATGAGGAGTATGGGTTTCTCTTGGGTAGTTTACCAGGTTTCTCAAGACTTATGACTTCAGGTTTATCTTAGCAAATTATTGAGGTTGAAAAACCCAATGAAGTAGAAGTAAGGAATAACTAGGATTCTGTGTAAGTGAGAAGTAATGGGAAGTACGATCAAGTGGTACTTTGAGAGGTTTGGGTTCTTTAATACCAGTTATTTGTATTTGTGAGTCCAAACAAGTAGCAAGTTGTGGAAAACCCGAGTAGCTGGGCTAGGTCAACAACTCGGTTTTTCTTGTAGGAAGATTTAACCTTTAGGATTTCATGAATGATTTTCACATGTGAAGTGATTTTGAGATTTTTAATAAGGTTTTAAACAACATTTTGCATGCGAAAATGGGTTTTAAATGCAACTAGAACAAAAAATGGCAAAAAAAACCAAAACAGTGAATGGAAGCTAATTGGCAAGAAAAAACATGATTTTCAACCAGAAATAAAACACAAAAACAAGTGGAAAACAATTGAAATACCTTGAATGTAAATGGATCGAGAGGAAATTTCTCCAAAATCTCTCCAAAGGCTCAAATGACGTCAATCAAGATTCACAAGGCCAACAACTTGGTTAAATAACTTGAAAACTAGGTACGAAATGAGGTGGAATTTTTACTATTTATTTTAACCCTCATCTTTATGATAAGTAGGTGATACATGTGAGGATAGTCATGCAAGTCTTTATTTTTTTGTTGGGTTTCATGGACTACTTTTCTTAATTTGGCTTTTGAAGTTAAGTAGCTTCATAATCCCCATAAGGTCTTGATTTATGAGTACTTCAGACTTGCAAACCTTTATTTCTTTTACTTGCGACTTTGAGCAAGCAAAGTAGCTTCGAAACTCTGGCTTGCTCTAGTTAGTGCTCTATGGGTTTACAAAGGTACTTTACCTAACTTTTGATGAGAAATAAAGTTGTTTTACAATTCTTATTTGAACTGGGCAATGTTGCTTGGGTTTGCGAGGATGACTTATTTTTTCTTTAATAAGTGAAGTAACTTGGAGAACCTAAGTTGGCTTGGAAATGAGCCCAAACACTTAGCTTTTTGATCCTTTGGGAAGATGGGGAAATGGGTTTTTTAGTGATAGCTCAGGGAGACATTTTTAAGCTTCTAGAGCAATTTGAAGCAATTAGAAAAGAAAGCAAAAAAAATAAAAGATTACAAAAGACTAAGCCTTATTTAGGGGATTGGTTTTAACAAGAACAACTGATTCACAAAAAGATAAAAGGCAAAAAATTTAATAGGAGTATCCCAAAATTCTCTGTGTAAAATTTTGGGTGACACCATGTTCTTACAAATGTGTCCCAAATGATTTATTATCAGAGTGTGAATAATATATTATACGTGTTTGAAATTATTGTATTTAATCATCTCTTTTAATTACTCAAATCTACACCAGTGTTATCAAATAAGAATGAGAATATTTCACAAAAAATAAGATAAATCATCCAACACACTTTATGTAGAATAGTGTAATATCCCTTCGAATATCAAAACAAAGCTCCAAATTGCTTATCTGAATTTCTGCAAAATATCTTCAAATAGATGAATAAATCACAGTATAATTTCTTATTTATTTGCTCATAAGCTTACAATTCGAGACCCTCTGTCAGGTATACAAAGAATATCGAAAGTTCGGCCTTATAGCCTGAATATTCTGCGAACTGGGTTGAATCTGGCACGTCTCGGCCTGCTGTGTAAAAAAAACACAGTCGCCGACGTCGGTTATACTGCCGTCGTCGGTCGACCTGTAGTGGTCCCCTTGCCGACGTCGGTGATGAGTCGACCGATGTCGGTCTCTGTAAGTCCCTGTTCGCCGATGTCAGTACCTGAACTTCCTGTAGATGCGTACGGATTTTCACAAAGCTGTACGGAATTCGTACGGCCGCTGATATAACACACCCTGTATGCCTGATCCTGATCTGTAGAATTATGGGCTGACACAAAACATCTATTTCTGGATAATTCTTGAATCAAAAACCCAAAATAAAGAAAATACCTGTAAACCCTTGTGATAGCTTCTGAGTGAAGTTATCTCTCAAATACCTGTAATACTATGATAACTCCTGGGTGAAGTTATCTCTCAATTCGGCAATAGATCGACTGATCTTTCACAACCTCTGAATCGCACACAATGAAGAGTTGACGTTCTTCAATGCAATTGGAATCCTGGAACCCTTGGCTCAGTCTTCACAGAAGAATTTCTTAACAAGAATCAATATCAATAATAAGCTTGAATACAAACTCTCTCTCATGAGAGATTCTTATACACCTCCAAAGGTGTGCTTGCTAAAATTAGACTCCCTTAAATTAGACTTCCTTAAATTAGAACTAGGGTCTTAAAATTAGACCAAGTCTTAATTTAGAATTTGCATCCTCAAATTAGACCAAATCATTAATAATTAATAATTAATTAATAATTAATAATTAATTAATAATTAATAATTAATTAAAATTAGTTCAAATAATTAATATTTGATTAAGTCAATCAAATATTAATATCTCCCTTAATTCATGCCCGAAAGTGCCCGAACGAATTCCAACCCATCTCTATCAAGACCCTCTATCCATCCTATCAGCCTACGAGGGTCGCATAATAGGCTAATCATCCGCTCGAAATATGTCAACTAGAAGGGGACATGACAGTCCGCCCCTCCTGAAATTGCTTGCCCTCAAGCAATCTCAACTCTGGATGCTGTAGAATATCTTCGCTTTCCCATGTCGCATCCTCAACTGGCAAATCTTTCCACTTTACCAAATATTCCCTGATAATCCGTCGACGCAACTGTCTCTCTCTAGATTCCAAGATGGACTCAGGTACTAAGATCAATTTTCCCTCATCATCTAAGGGAGGTAAAACTGTAGAAGGCATCACACGGTGTCCTAACGCCTTTTTAAGGCGTGATACATGAAAGACATTGTGTACCTTGCTCTCTGTAGGAAGCTCTAGCTCATAAGCCATCTCTCCAACGCGTCTTAGGTTCCAGAAAGGACCGTAGTAATGTGGCTTAAGCTTCTCTGCCCCGCTCTTCTTAAGAGTAGACTGTCGGTAAGACTGCAGCATAAGATAGACCATGTCACCTACCTCAAAAGATCTCTCGGTCCTCCGCTGATCTGCATACTGCTTCTGTTGATTCTGCGCCTTAGCAATATTCTCCTTGAGAGTCCTCATAATATCCTGACTCTCCTGCAATAGGTCCCCAGCACTCGGCACTCTACTATCACTCAGTAATAAATCTAGAAAACTCGGTGCCTCATACCCGTACAATGCCATAAAAGGAGACATCTGAATGGTCATGTGGAAAGTCGTATTATAGCAATACTCGCATAGATGAATCCACTTAACCCAAGCTTTTTGCTGCCCTGCAATGTAGTTCCTGAGGTAGCCCTCCACCCATTTGTTTACAATCTCCGTCTGTCCATCAGTCTGCGGGTGGTAGCTGGTGCTAGGTGTAAGCTCGGTCCCACAAAGTCGGAACACCTCCTTCCAGAAGTGACTCAGGAACCGACTATCCCTGTCGCTCACTATGCTCCGAGGTAATCCATGCAGTCGGAATACCTCTCGGAAGAAAACCTCTGCTACCTGTGTAGCTGTATGTGTGGTGGTAATCGGAAAGAAGTGAGCATACTTCGTTAACCGATCCACAACTACATATATGCAATCCCGTCCTTGGGCTTTAGGCAAGCCCGTAATGAAATCCATCGACAAACACTCCCACTTCCTGTCAGGAATTGGAAGTGGCTGCAACAATCCTGCTGGGTACGTGTTCTCCTGCTTGTTCTGCTGACAAACAGGGCACTCACGCACATACTGAAGAACATCTGCTTTGAGGCCCTTCCATGTGAATCTCTCCCTGATCTGTCTGTAAGTCTTAAAATATCTGGGATGTCCTGCAGTAGGTATATCATGAAAAGCTCGCATGATAATGTTCTTCATCGATGATCCTGGAATCAAATAAACCCTGTTCTTGTAAATGATCAAGTCATCCACAAGAGTATATCTGGTGTCAACCGTCGATCCCTCAACAATGCTAGCTGCCCATGTATCCTTGGCATACTCTGCCACAATCATATGTCGCCAATCCTCTGTAATGTGGACCATGGTACTCAAATACGGCCTGCGTGAAAGAGCATCGGCCACAACATTCTGGGTGCCCTTGATGAAAGAGATGTCGAAGTCATATGCCTGTATTTTACTCACCCACTTCTGCTGACGATCATTGAGGTCTCACTGCCCCAAGAAATGTCTCAAACTGTTGTGGTCCGTTTTGATGCAAAATTTGCTGCCCACTAGATATTGCCTAAATTTTGCCAAGGCATGCATGATAGCAAGCATCTCCTTATCATAGATGTTGTACAGTCTTTCTGGTCCTCTGAGCTTACGACTCTCATATACTATGGGGTGCTTGTCCTGCATAAGCACCGCTCCAATGCCCTCCCCTGAGGCATCGCACTGCAACTCGAACGGCTTCGAAAAATCAGGTAGTGCCAGAACTGGGCACGTAGTCATCAACTCCTTGAACCTTTCGAAACACTCCTGTGCTTCAGGTGTCCAACAAAAGGCACCCTTTTTAGTCAAATCTGTCATGGGAGCTGCATGTCGTGAATAACCATTCACGAACCTCCGGTAAAACCCACACAAACCTAGAAATCCCCTTAGCTGTGTTAGGTTTGCTGGAATAGGCCAATCTATGATGGCGCGGATCTTCTCAGGATCCATCCGTACTCCCCCTGCACTGATAATATGACCCAAGTATAACAATTCGGTCATCCCCAGATCACATTTGGACTCCTTGGCGTACAAGGATTCCCTCTCCAATATGCTGAGTACAGTCTCCAGATGAGCCAAATGCTCCTGCCAATTCCTACTGTATATAAGAATGTCATCAAAAAAAACAAGTACAAACCTCCTCAGCAGTGAATGGAAGACTCTATTCATGGTGGACTGAAATGTTGCTGGTGCATTAGTGAGCCCGAATGGCATCACTATAAACTCGTAGTGTCCACTATGGCAACGGAAAGCTGTCTTCTCCACGTCCTGCTCGCGAACTCTGATCTGATGGTAGCCTGATCTTAAGTCTATCTTCGTGAAGTAATGTGCACCATGGAGCTCATCAATAAGCTCGTCAATACGTGGTATAGGATACCTGTTCTTAATGGTCCTCTTATTCAGGGCTCTATAGTCAATGCACATTCGTAGGGTACCATCCTTCTTCTTCACTAGAACAACTGAAGAAGCAAACGGTGATTTGCTTGGCCGAATATGACCCATAGCCAGTAACTCCTTAATTGTTCTCTCGATCTCATCCTTCAACCGCTTAGGATGTCGATAAGGAGTAATCATAATGGGCTTAGCCCCCTCCTCAAGCTCAATAATATGCTCAATGCCCCTGTCTGGAGGTCTCCCTGGTGGAATGTCACCAAAGACCTTGTCATGCTTGACTCTCAGCTGCTGGATGTCTGGATGGTACTCGGTCTTCTGTTGTCCCTCCTGTATTGGTGCTACTGTGCACTCGGCAGCCCACTCTACCATGTCATGTCGCATGAGCCTCTCCATCCAATGTAAAGAAATAGTCTTGATGTTGCCGTCCCGTATTGCTTTGAGAATGTGAGACTTCCCATCTACATCAAAACGGATCTCCATATCCCTAAGATTAAGAGTGACTATTTCAAGGGAATGAAGCCACTTCATGCCCAAAACCAAGTCTATATCTCCCATGTTGACCACATAATAATCCGCCTTGAACTCATAGTTGTTCAAGCGTAATGGGAGCTCCCTGATCATCCGCTCACATCTGAGGGTGTAACCGTCAGCTACCTTAACTCTAATGCCCTCAAACTCTTCTGTAGTGAGTCCACGCTTCTCCACAAATCTAGTATCAATAAAATTATGTGTGGCGCCCGTGTCAAGAAGGGTAATGACCCTCTGTCCTGCCAAAACTCCCCGGAGTCTGAATGATCCCTCGTGCTGGATGCTAGATAGACATGCTTCCTGAATCTAGAGCTCTGACTCTGCCTCTACCCAAGGCTCTGAAGCTTCAGCATCTGGCTCCTCGGAACAATCGTGATGTTCGGAATCTTCTGATTCCTCATCCTCATAATAGGCCCACATTACCCGATTTGATTTGCCCTTAGGTCTCAAAGGACAATCATGATTAGCATCATATGGACCTTTACAGTAAAAACAAAGCTTCTTCCTTCGCAGGTCATTAAGAGCCTCTCTATCCAAAGGTGGTGCTGCTGGATTGGCCCTCGAATCATTCTTGACCCCTGATTTATCTATGTTGAAGCCTGGTCTTTCTCTATTCCTGTTGGAGCCCTTACTGTCCCTGGATGAAGAAGTACCTCTGGAGTTAGATCTACTAGATGGAGCTGCCATCTCCATACTACGTGCCTTCTTCATAGCTTCCTGTAAGGAAGGAGGATCAAAACCTTTGACCCAACCTCTCAGTGGTTCTATCAATCCCTCTACGAAGAGTACTACTAGTCGCCTCTCTGAAATGTCAGGAACCATGACTGATAACTTCTGGAAGTCACCAATGTATGACTCTAGACTGCCACTTTGGTGCAACTGTGCCAACTCTCGGAAATAGGACTCTGGATCCCTCCTGTCAAAACGCTCCACCAGCTTGTCCACAAACTCCTGATAAGAAGTGATCCGATCATGATGGAGTGTCACCATCCCATGGTGCCACCAATCGTGAGCTACTCCCTCAAGATGTAGTGTCGCATATCTGATAGCATCTTCCTCACCCATCGGTCGCAATGTGAGAAATGTATCCAGCTTACTAACCCAAGCCTGTGCTGTCACTTTACCACTACCGTCAAATGTTTCTAGTGAGAGCCTACTCGTAGCCTGCTTCAAATCATTGTTCTGGGGTCTTGGTCTCCCATTCTGTCGACCTCGGTAATGTTCTTTCCTTTGTGTGAGGAATCGGTCAAAAGTAATCATCTCCCTGACCACATGTGGTAATGACTCCCACTCTTCAGTCGCTGCCCTAAGTGTGTCCGTAAATGTCTCCTCATGCTCCTCATCTGCTATCACCTCCTCTGCTTCCTGTCTCACAAAGATAGGCCTAGTAGGCCTATTCGCTGTACGAGAAACAGTCCCATGGCCTCGCTGTGATCCTGCAACACTCCTGACATCTTCACGGTGTGGGGAACGTCTCCTCGGAGAACCCAATCTTGGCAGTGCTGCTGCCAACTGCTGTAATACCTGGTTATTCTGCCTTTGCCCTTCTCGTAGTTCTCTAAGAGTAAGTAAAACCTCTGGATCATCTTGGTCTCTCGAATGGTGAGGAATACGGGCCCTGCCAATATCATCACCCATGTCTTCTGGCGGTTGTTCTAGAACTTGAGTACCTTCAAGCGAAGCTTTACTGCGTGTGTAATACCCGTGTGGTCGCAACTCTTGTGGCTGCATAAAATTTCTAAACCCTCAGGATGGCAGGATTTAGCTCTGATACCACTGTAATATCCCTTCGAATATCAAAACAAAGCTCCAAATTGCTTATCTGAATTTCTGCAAAATATCTTCAAATAGATGAATAAATCACAGTATAATTTCTTATTTATTTGCTCATAAGCTTACAATTCGAGACCCTCTGTCAGGTATACAAAGAATATCGAAAGTTCGGCCTTATAGCCTGAATATTCTGCGAACTGGGTTGAATCTGGCACGTCTCAGCCTGCTGTGTAAAAAAAACACAGTCGCCGACGTCGGTTATACTGCCGTCATCGGTCGACCTGTAGTGGTCCCCTTGCCGACGTCGGTGATGAGTCGATCGATGTCGGTCTCTGTAAGTCCCTGTTCGCCGATGTCGGTACCTGAACTTCCTGTAGATGCGTACGGATTTTCACGGAGCTGTACGGAATTCGTACGGCCGCTGATATAACACACCCTGTATGCCTGATCCTGATCTGTAGAATTATGGGCTGACACAAAACATCTATATCTGGATAATTCTTGAATCAAAAACCCAAAATAAAGAAAATACCTGTAAACCCTTGTGATAGCTTCTGAGTGAAGTTATCTCTCAAATACCTGTAATACTATGATAACTCCTGGGTGAAGTTATCTCTCAATTCGGCAATAGATCGGCTGATCTTTCACAACCTCTGAATCGCACACAATGAAGAGTTGACGTTCTTCAATGCAATTGGAATCCTGGAACCCTTGGCTCAGTCTTCACAGAAGAATTTCTTAACAAGAATCAATATCAATAATAAGATTGAATACAAACTCTCTCTCATGAGAGATTCTTATACACCTCCAAAGGTGTGCTTGCTAAAATTAGACTCCCTTAAATTAGACTTCCTTAAATTAGAACTAGGGTCTTAAAATTAGACCAAGTCTTAATTTAGAATTTGCATCCTCAAATTAGACCAAATCATTAATAATTAATAATTAATTAATAATTAATAATTAATAATTAATTAATAATTAATTAAAATTAGTTGAAATAATTAATATTTGATTAAGTCAATCAAATATTAATATCTCCCTTAATTCATGCCCGAAAGTGCCCGAACGAATTCCAACCCATCTCTATCAAGACCCTCTATCCATCCTATCAGCCTACAAGGGTCGCATAATAGGCTAATCATCCACTCGAAATATGTCAACTAGAAGGGGACATGACAAATAGATCATAAAGATATGTACAAATAAGAGAGTAATGTGAAACTCTTTTATGAATAATCACAAAAGCTAGAGAATAGGCATGTAACTCCTAGGTTTGAAATGGACAATCAAAAATTAACATCCACTAGCTAATGATAATGAGTAAGAGTAACTCTATATGTATAAGTACACCTAAGAAATCTATCGTAAGTGGAGGAATAATACATGTATGTAAGAATAATCTAAATAACAAAATACAAGGGAAATAAACACCCTACACTAACATCCCCCATAAGTGTAGCTTAGGTGTGTAAAAGAAATGGGTCTCAACAATGAGGCTTGATGAGGGACCCATGTAAAAAACAATTCTCATTAAGTAGAGAAAAGGAGAAAACCTAAAGGAAAAAACTCCCACCCAAAGAGAGAGAGAGAGAGAGAGAAAGAGAGAGGAAGAAGAGAGATCTAAAAGCCCCTCACCTCCCCCCTGAAGATGATGTTGAAGTAGTCCACACTCCAAGTACAAATCGTAAGATGACCAATGTCAATAATAATATCCTCTACCTAAAGCCTATAGAAGATCCATCCACATCGAGTAATGTTTATTCTCTTAGCCAAAGGAATAACACAATGTGTACTAAAATTCTACCCATTCCAATATGGAAGATGAAGGTAATAGTATGAAGATCTCTAAATATGGTCCAAATATGATGTGTGGCATAGGTATGGAAATATAGTTCTAAAGAACTCATAATAAAACTAATAAAAATTATAAAACCATAAAATTAATAAACTAGATTAACACTCTAATACCATATCATAGTACTGGATAGGATCTCTAGTTCAATTAAATGCAAAAAATTGTAAGCAAGATAAAAGTAACTGCATATACATTATTGTGAAAAAATAATTGTTAGAAAGATGAGTTAGTACTCACATGGGTGTAGTTGATTTTTAGTTAGTTAGGCTTTTAGTCCCACATTTACATTATGTATTGTAATAAGGCTTCTTAAAGCCTATTTATGTAATCTCTAAAGTTAGTTAATATATGTCATTGTGATCGACCAATTTTGTGCTCTACACTCTTGAGCCTTCGAATCCTTTATGTATTGTGGATTAAATCCTATCAATGGTATTAGAGTAGGTTTACCTTCCTATACTTTTCATTCATTGTTTCTTGCATCCAAACAATGTATTGAGTAATGTTGCAGTGAAGACGACGTGCAACAAAGCTTCCCATAGCTGACCACCTTGCTTGCATACTGTCAATAGGTTTCAATGTAAACCATGTGAAATTTGCTAGCACTCACTATCATCCTTTCTCTTGTCCTCCTCTTTCTGTAGTTTTTGCACTGGTTATGTTCACTACATAAAATAAAATAAGAAATAAATGTTTTTGCAACTTTTTGGGTGATTTACAATGGGTAGTATGGACTACATGAAATCCCACAGTGAGTTGTCTCTGTATTTATATTTTTTTTATAGTTTGCAGATTGCCATAGATTTATTGCGCTTGTCTGGGTTTTTGTTGTACAATATTTGATAGTACAACTATGGACAAGGTAGATTTATTTTTCAGAGTTGTATAAGCATTTGAAAATTTTGGTGTTATACAAAGTTTTCAAAGAGGAGTTTCACACGAATTGATTTTGCATTGGCATCAAAACATTCAGCCTATGTAGATTTGGAATACCCCTGTATTCACACCTGGTGAGCACCTTTGCCCTCGGCGCTGCTCACAAATCAGTGATCACACCTCATATCTCATCCAACGTGCAGTGATTTTTACATTTCACATAGCTTCTCCTCCACACCACAACACATCTTCCTCCCATGGAGACTACCCTCGCCCTGATCTTAACAATCCTCTACCTCAAACACATCCATCCAATCCTGTCTCTCCAAAATGGCATAGCATTTGACTCCTCTGTTTTCGCTAACACTCATTTATGCCCTCAAATCCCAATGGATTTCCTCAATAGCTCGCCATCCACCTTGGCGACCCTATTCAACGATGGTTTTCACTAATCCGTCCTCTGTCCACCTTCTCTTGCAGATCTTTGCCATCGCTGCCAATTGCAGATCTTCCATCGTCACCCCATTCCCGCCGCCAATAAATTAGAGCTCACATCTTTTGTCGATGGTGAAAGATAAAGTTTTAATTTATTTTAGATTAGTGTCGGTTGTTTTCTTTAATATCCCTTGGTTTTTATCTTTTAGGTTTCATTTTTGTTTTTATGTTTCTTTTTTTTTTTTTTAAATAATTATTCATGGTTTTAGATTTTTTTTTATATAATAATAAAAAAAAGTCTCGTAGTTATTTTATTTGTCATAGCGGTTTAATCTCTTTTAATAGTTTTAAGTAGTTTCTATGATGATGTTTTATTTTAAGTTGGTAGTTTTGTTTTCATAAAGTTTAGTGGTCGGTTTTAAAATGGAAGTCCATGGTTTTAAAAACAAATCGCGGCTTTGCCTTTTAAGTTCTTTTTTTTTTTTTGTTTTTTTTTTTTTTTTTTTTTTAATAATTTAATATAGTTTTAATTTATATTTGATTATATAGTTTTTTTTAGTTTGTTTTTTAATTAATTTTCTCATGTTTTATTTAGTTTGTTATTTATTTTTTAAGTCAAAATAAACTTAACGTCAATTTTTTTTAATGATGTTGTAATTCTTTTATATTAATAAGGTATTTTTTGAATAGTTATTTTTAGTTTCTTGTGTGGTCATTTGTGTGTCTTTCGTAAATAGTTATGTTTTTTAATAAGATTATATTAAAGACAATTATCAATAAACTTTATATTAAGACTCATATTTGTACATCTTTTCTTTATAAAATCGAAGGTATTATCGGGCGAGCCTGACCTCCGCTAAGTTAAAATCAAGGGGGAGAATTTAGAAATCTTGAGTTTGTATAGTTCCTCTCCCCATGTTTGCACTAAGGGGGGAATGTTAGAAAGATAAGTGAGTAAGTACTCATATGGGTGTAGTTTGTTTTTAATCAGTTAGGCTTTTAGTCCCACATTTGCATTATGTGTTGTAATAAGGCTTCTCAAAACCTATTTATGTAATCTCTAAATCTAGTTAATATATGTTGTGATCGACCAATTTCATGCTCTGCACTCTTGAGCCTTTGGCTCCTCCATGCATTATGGATTGAATCCTATCAAAAACAAGAATGAAAATGTTACAAAAAAAAAAAGACAAATCATCTAACACACTCTATGTAGAATATATCATAAAGAGATGTAAAAATAGGAGAGTAACGTGTAACTCTTTCATGAATAATCACAAAAGACCTAAAATATGCATGTAACTCCTATACTGAAATGATCACTATTAAAGAGTAACATCCACTAGCCAATGATAATGAAAAAGAGTAATTCTCTATGTCGAAGTACACATAAGAAAGCTAACTCAAGTGTACAATTAATCCATGTGTATAGGAATAATCTAAATGAAAATAAATATCCTACACTAACAATAATTTGTGTGAAAAATATGGCTAAAATTAATAAGATAGAGCTATATCATGAATCATATGTAAATTTATTAATCTTGCAAAAATTATCCTAGTATTGTTCACAAATTTTAATGGATAATTCATATTTCATCCCAATAGAATTCATATCCCATATAATTTGGACACTTATTTCAATAACTTAATCATGTTTGTTTGTATAGTACACCTTTCATGTAAATGATTTTATAAAAGAACATAATTTAGGGTCTTTTATTTTATGAAATGAAAGGGATCACTAATTATAACTTGTTCATATGATATGGGCCACCAATATCATGCTAACATTTTTATTTACATAATACTTATGAGTGTTATGCACTTAATGCATCAAACTAATCACTGCATGGATGACATCTAGGGTAAGATAGTAGGTTTGATCTAAATAGAAGTACATCTTCATGATATTGACTAAGAAGTATATTTATGAGACTCATAATTAACTAGAAGTATGAAAATGGACTCCATACATCATTTTAATATTGAGGATAATGCCATAATATTCCTTATATCATAGTTATTTTTTTGGTGAATTTAGGTGCATCATTACCTTTATTTAGGGATTCATAACTCTATGGTCAATCTTTGCCAAGTGTGATTGAATGTATCTTTGTATATTTTTAGAATTCATTAACAGATATGGAATGATAGCGAATTCACAATGTAGATTGATATTTTCTCATTTCATTTAATGCTTCTTAGGCATGGGCTTCTTAATCTCCTCTACACCTACAATTTGGGGCACCTCCCATTTTTTAGTTTGGTGTGCTTGAGGAAAACGAACTCAAATAGAGTTCTAGTGCTTCGTGTGATATTTTAGAAAAGTGTTGTTAACAAAATATTGTGTAATTTTTCATTAGATAAACCCTTGTTTTATAATGTTCCTCGTATGTCTATTAATCATGGCATTTCCAATGACATTTTATTGGCATTTATTTCTTGTGTATGTTTCACCCACTTCATTTGCTGTGTTTCTTAATTACCTATATGTTCACTCATTTTTTCATTTATTTTCATCCTTATCCTTATGAAATCATCATCTTTTTTAAAAATTAATTGTTTTCATATTTCTTGCCAACCACCTATTTGTATTTAGTTTGTATTTTTATTTCAAACTAGTCCGTGTAATATATATTTTTACGAAAACAAACAAAACTACATTGTTTTATTTCCATCTATGTTTATTTACCTTTGTTCTAAATTTATTTCTAAAAAAGCCTCTACTTTTATCTGAATTCCCATATCTTCTTATCTATCTACTACTTTCTTTAGAGTTCTGAATTTTTTTCCTTCTTTTATTTAATTTTTTTTTTGTATATCTTTTTTTTTTCAAATTTGTTTTTGTGTTTTTTCATTTTTTCATAATTGTGTCTTTTTCTTTTTTTTCAAAATTTTAAAATCTTTTTCCCAAAAAAATTATATTTTTCCAGTTTTTTCCTTCTCATCACCCCTTTTTCTATTTTCTACTTTTTTGAATTATCCCATTAGGGGGTTTGACATTATCCACAATGAGATACCTAGACATATGGAATAAGATACCACAATATCCTCACTTGACTTGCCCATCTATAAGGACAATGGAAACCTAGTAGGGGGTGCAACAACCAAGTACTTAGACATGTATAATAGGTTACGACATTACCCTTACATGACTCAACCAACTAGAAGGATAATGTCACCACTTTAGTTCCATGATTATTTTTCACTACATGTTACCATAATTACTTGTGGTATATATATCAACCTAAATCCATTTATAAATCCTTTTATGAGTGTGGCTGTAAATATTTTTAGTTTTATTGCTTTGGAGTTTAGTATGTCTTCAATTATATATGGGGCCAACCATTTTATATTTAACTTGTCATACTTCTTATATTTTTTATGATAGAGTAAAACCTTATCTTTGTTTTAAAACTCTTTGAACTTTATGTCTCTATCCTACCTTATTTATTTATTTATTTATTGGGTTTGATTGTAAGCCGCTAAGAATATTTTTTCATTAGTTTTTTTCAATTCTATCAATATATCTTGAAGGTAATCCTTCTCATTCAATATAAATTTCAATGTTATTATCAAACTTGGTAGTATATACTCCATTGGTACAATTGATTCTAAAACATATACTAATTAAAAAGGACAATGCTTAGTTAATATCTTATAGGTAATGCAGTAAGCCCATAGTACTATCATTATCTTAGTGTCCCAATCTCCAATTTATGTATTACATATATTTTTAGTACCTTATCCAATACCTTTTTAAATACCTCAACCATTCCATTTACTTGAGAGTGGTAGGGATTACTTATTTTATGATGGATCAAAAAGAGTTTAAGAAATTTTACAATTGTATTATTGACACAATGCTTGCCCTGATCACTTGTTATACTTCATGGGAATCTAAATTATGTGATTATACTCTCATAGATGAACTTTGAAGTAGCATTAGTTGTACAATCTATTTTGGGTATTTATTCTACCCATCTTATCAATTATTTTGTTAAGGTAATAATTAATCTCTATTTATTTTCATAGGTTTAATTGGACCAATAAATTCAATGGCCTTTTTTCACATGGGACTAGTGCTAACACTGTATGAAGTGGATTTTCATCTCTTGTGTTTGGTTTTCCCACTCTTTTACATATGTCACTATTTATATCATATTTGTGTACATATATGAATAATGAGGTCCACCATAGGCTTGCAATCATAATATTTCTACTATTACTCTCTTTTGAATTATGTTATCATGCTACCCCATCATGGGATTCCCTTTGTATGTTAACTCTTTCACATAGTGATGCTAATCTCCGCAATAATTAATTGATTCCTTTATTAAATAGTTCTCCTTCAATTATCATAAAGGGGAATGATTGGACCATCAAGCTTTTCCTTTTTATTTGTTTATATTCTTCCAAAAACTCTCCAATGGAAAGGAATTGTGAAATAATTTCTATATCTTTGGGAATGGCTTCGACATAGAAGAGGTGAGCTCTGGGTAACTCATCCTTAATTTGTCCTATGTCCTCTATTCTCATGATATAAGATACATAATTAGGGACATTTTTTACCTTTTAATTTTTAATACAATCTTGGAATAACATTAACCCATAGAAAATTCTTCATTGTATAGCTAGTTTGTTCATCTAATTTTTGAGTGGCTCGTGATTTGTAAAGAATTTAAATGGGGTTACCAAAAAGTAATGTCTAATTTTTTTCACTCCATACACCATATAAATTTCCTCTCATTTTTTGGTAGAATAATTTATTTTAGCCTTCACTAATTTCTTACTTGCAAATGAAATGATATGATATATGTTTCCATAGGGTTATGCCAACACTACTCCTATTATCATTATATATTCATCTACATGAACATGGAATGCGATATTTAAATCATGGAAAGATAGTATTGTGGTATCTAAAATCTTTTTTTCCAAATTATTAAAGTATACTTTACACTATGTTGACCATTATAGAGGTTGGTTATGCCACTTATTCAATATATCCTCTATTGGTACACTTATGGTTGTGTAGTTCCTAATAAATTTATGGTGATATTTGGTATAACCTAGTATTTTATTGAATTCCTTTTGTGTCTTGGGTAGTGGTATATTTATGATAATTTAAATTTTGAGTGGAGGAACCATCAGTCTCTTTTTATAAATTATATGTCTCAATAATGTACCAAATGATATGACAAAAATATATTTATTAATAGAGATATTAAGTTGTTGACATATTTGGAACATTAGCTACAACACCTGAACATGATTTTTAATTAATCTATACCCTATTCAATCATTTATATATACTTATAAAAACTCATATATAAAGTATCTAAATGCATTCACTATTATTTTGTTAAACATAGCTGGAGCATTTTTCAATCCAAAGGGCATAATTGTATACATGAAGTATCCCCATTATATTATAAATATGGTCATTGGAAAATATTTAGGAGATATTCTTACCCAATGGAATTCAATGAATTTGTTGATGAAATAATGGATCTCTTATTGAAACACTTTCTAATCTCTCTTTTGTAAATGGTGTTAGGAAGGGATCATGTAAACATGCTTTATTCAACTCCCTCTAGTCAATGCAGATGTGGATTTCTCCATTTTTCATGTTTAGATAACCATAGGGTTTATCTATTCCATGTATTCTATAAGAGTTATTATTCTACCATCTAACATTTTACCCAACTCAATTTTTACCTTAGCTTTTACATTTGGATTCAGCCTATATGGAATTTTCCACAAGGGTTTTACATCATATTTTAATTTTATTTTCATGGTCCCAACTTCATTTTTTATTCCTTTTAACTCTGTGAATGTTTGTGGGAATAGGTCCTCATATTCCCTTATTAGTTCTAGTATTTCTTCCACTTATTTCTTTCCCCAATAATGCCTTACTTTTTGCATTTTGGGGTTTCCATACGTATCTATATTTTCCTTTCTAATTTTGAGAGGTTGATAAAAGTATTGTGTTTTTTCCTCTATGGTATCAAGAAGTTTTCTCTCTCCTTCAATTTATTTTTTTATATTTTATATTTTTTCCTCACTATCATCCTTTATTTTAAGTTTTTTTTTTAACATACCATATTCTAAATCCATTTTGTGTATCTATTTATTTCCATATTTTTAGAGTGTTCTCTTGTGATTGTTCCAATTTATACCCAGTCATCCATGTGTCCCATTATTGTTTCTTATAATTTTATTATTTTAAATTATTATTTTATGTTAAAATTTGGCATGTGTTAAAATGTTTTGATTTTTCTTAATGCACATCAGACTCTTGTGTTTGGGTCCCAAAAATTAAAGGTTTGATAAAAATATATTTTTATGTCCTCCCATTGATATGTTCTTTTCTTCATCTATTGTAATCATATGCCATGTCTTTGGATAATCATCTAGGGTTTAATAAAAGAATCGAGATGATATATGTATGTTGGCTTATCCTTTTGTAATCCATACCTTTTCATAGTTCTCAACGTGTATCCTTGTTTAACCTTAAAATTTAGAATATGCATTATAAGGTTATGAATATAGAAGTAGTTCCATTAAATGCAAACTTAGATATATGAATATTCTAAATTATAATACCAAGATATGATAAATATAGAAAGTGTATACACATATGAATTTTAAAATTTATCATTTATTGGCACTTTCTCTCTTGCAAGAACTCACCGAGTTTAAATATCTCTAAGTGCATACCTTAAAGGGTGGATTGGGAAAGGGGTGGGTAGACCATTGGTGCTTCACAAGATTTTTATGGATTTCTATCATTCCTACCATTATTACAATTTATTTAGATTGTATATCCATTCACTTCCTATGATCTCCTTGAATTTTTGAAATATAAATAAGTCTAAAATATTGAAAAACTAAAATATGGCTAAGTATAATATTTAGTAGGACCCTCCAAAATCTAAAATTTGCATTATAGCTCTTAGAGGTTCGAAACCACTCTCAAACTTCCTAAAAGTGTGTGTGTGTGTGTGTGTGTGTGTGTGTGTGTGTGTGTGTAATATAACTTAAAGTATAATAAACTATATGTCCATGTCTAAATGTCAACTTATATTACCTCTTTCAACAACTTTCATGAACTTATCCAAATCTCTAAGCAATCTCCATTCTCAAATAACCCTTAACTAAGCAAAAACCCACTTTCCCAACTATGTTAGCCAAAGCATACATAGTCAACCACTTTACACCCATTTTACATTGGCCAATACATACATAGCTAGCCAATTTACACCCATTTTTCATACTAGGTTGACCTGATTGATATAGTTATGAAGGTTAAGCCACATGTTATAAAATTAGGTTGGCCCAACTAACTTAGTTTGATTCCTAACGACTACTTTTTACACCTAAAAGATCGAGTTGGTTGACTTTGTTAGCTATTTTTTAATAAGGGTTTAGATTCAATACTTTATTATAAATACCAACTTCACTTCATTCCAATAGAGAGGAATATTCATTTTCACATTATTATAACTCATAATTTTACAATTTCTACACTTGAGGAGTCATTACTTACGGTTTTACCTTGGAAAGAAGGAATCTTGTATTGTGGAAAAGTCTTAGATGTAAAGTAGGAGTCTTTTAGCCTAAAACTGATTTATATAGTGTGATCCTTGCAAATCCAAACAAACCTTTTATAAATAACCATTAACCAATGGATAGATTGAGGGATGATAGGTTTATTCAAGGCAAGTATTCTTAACTCTTACTCTTTCATTTTTATAGATAGATATTGCACAAAGTAATATGTTAAATGTTTTACTTCTTGATTATAATTACATCTAAATTGACTTGAGTACATTTTTATTTTAAATGTTATGTTTCATATCTTTAATTATCCCAATTTATGCCACAAGCTTTAGTGAGCACTAGACTATATTTACTTTGTGTATTTTAGACCTAACTAGGGTTATTTTGTGGTGTTACTTTATTACAGTATTAGGAACCCTCTCTAGTGGTGTTGTGTGATAAGATATATCATAGGTAGGTTTAGCGGATCCACATTGGTCATGTCATAATATAAATATCTATGTAATGAGTTATTGGTAAGATTACCTTCCTTGGGCCTAAAAATCACTAATTAGGACAAGTTTTAGATCTATCCTAATTCATTACATACATTTTGGTGAACCTGATGTAAATCTAAATATTACATATTTTTAATTTTTAATTTACAATCAACTAGATTAAGTTAGTTGATCTAGTTTTTTAAATTATTTATAGGTTTTATTTCTGCAGTCAACTAGATTGATCTGGTAGATTTAATATTTTGTATATTTTTAGGTCTAGGATCTATAGTCAAGTAGATCACATTGGTCGATCTAGTTGTATCTTTTTTCTTGTAGGGTTTAATTTCATATAACTAGATCATGGTGGTTGATCTATTTTTATTTTCATGTTTTCTAAATTTTTACTTATAGTCAACTAGATTAAATTGGTTGATCTAGCCTAGTTTAGTAGTTTTCAAATTTTCAATTTTCATCAAACTAGATTGAATTGGTCAATGTAGTCTTATTTTACTATTTTCTATATTTTTTTTATAGTCAACTAGATTAAGCTAGTCAATATGGTTTAGTTTAGTAGTTTTTCATTTTTCATTATTTCATAAAACTATATCAAATTGGTCAATCTAATCTTATTTTACTATTTTTTTATTTTTTAGCTTTTTACAGTCTAAATCAACCTAGTTAACCCTGTTTAACCTCTGTGTTTCAAATATTTTTGCCTCTACATGACTAAATCATTCTTGAAAGACCCATTCAACAACCAACTCTTTATAACCCTTAAAAATAAAACTAAATTGACCTAGTTGATCTTTTTCTATTTTATAGGTTCATTCTAACTAAATTAGTACTTCAATTTTGTCAATTATTACAATCTGCCATTTTTGTTTCTCAATAAAATTAATCGATACTTAAAATTTACATTCTACTTTTTTATATTTTTAATTTTTATAAAACTATATCACACAATCAACTATGTCCACCTGATAGACTTAATTTTGTGTTTATTTTCCTTAGTAATCAACTAATTCAACCTGGATGACCTAATTTGTTTTGTTTTTTTTGACCTTATTTCAACATGTGGCCAAATTAATTCAATACATGGCTAACCTATAATTTTTGGCCTTTTTTCCTTAATTCAATAGGTGGATAACATTTTTGATTAGTTGGTTTATATAGTCTATTTTGACATGTTTTTGCCTTAGTTTAGTATATGGCTAACTTAGTTTAGCAGGTGGCCAACCTAGTTTTAAATTTGTAATTTTACCTTTTTTTCATCTTCCAATTATTCAATAACACCACATAATCAAGGATTTAGATTATAACCTCACTTATATTATCACTTCATATGAAACTATTGAATTCATTCCTTAATGTTTTCCTAATCTAAAAATAGTTGCTACATCATTTAAAATAAATTTTGCATCTACAAGGCAACCACAATGTGATACACTTAAAGTTACTCACCCTAGTCCTCCCCATACTACAATTATAGTGAATTATCCTCCTACAAACACTAACATTCCATCTCATACCAATACTAACATTCCATATTCTACCAATGATAATCAATAACTTTAATTCTTTCCCATTTGGTTCAAAAAATGAATGTTATGAAAACAAATAACAATCCCCATATCATGTAAATGAAAAATCACATATTGAAAATGGCTAATCAAACACATCTTATCATACCTCAAAATAACCAAAAAAAATTCCTTCCTCCACTGAAAGATGCTAATGGTAATATCATCCCTCAAACTCTCATGCATACAAAAATTCTTCAACATCTTCAAAATGAACTTTTATCCCCATTGATTGTATCCATATATATTGGAAATATTTATCCAACTATTACTTATGATGGGAATAAGGACCCCATTATCTTTATTAAATATTTTTCCAATATATATAAATAATGGGTCCAAAATAACACATTTGATACCACCAAGATCTTAGCCAAAACATTTATCGGAAATGAATTGAATGGTATAATCAACTCCCTAAACATTTAATATTAAAAGTAGAGGGTTTATTAAATTCTCTAGTGAAGGAATTTTAACATAGTGGCCTTTCTTAAAATTACCTTGGCCACTTCATCAATGCTAAGAAACTTCCTAATGAATCTGTTCACACTTTCATCAAACAATGGAAGTCCCTAGCTTACAAAGTGGACCATAACATGAGTGAAGATAATATTTTAAAAATATTTGTTATTTCTATTAAATCTCCTCTTCAATAGAAAGTTTGGATGTTTTCCCCTAAAAATTTAGAAGAATCCTTAGACTAAGAAAAAGTACAAGACTTTCTTAAAAGTCAATTTGAATCACCTCAAATAACTACTAAGGAATATTTCCAATAATTTTCTCATAACATTGATTCATATAAGCCTCCCCAACCTCAAAAGGGAACATCTAATTCAATAAATTTTAACCCAAATCACCCTCCCTTGAGTCTAGAATAACTTAAGAATAAATTTCCACCCTCTAAACCCTTGAGCTTTGATCATTATAAGCCTCTTCCAAAATGGTACAATCTTGATAAGTTTTGTGGGTGATATGTTAAAATAGGTCATTCTCATGATATTTTCATGATCTTCAATGATTCCTTCTTACCTTTTTACTTGTTCCACATTTCAATCTTGATACCCTCACTCAACAATGTTATCAAGACTATATTCAATCCTCACAATCCCAATCTAAATAATCCAACATATCAACACATTAACCTATCTCTAACTACACAGGAAATGCCAATGGAGTTCATTCTAATTGTTCTATTCCACCTTTCTCCATATCACATGTTGGGTCATCTTGACATGCCCATCCACATGTCACTTTATACTTTGGGGCATCTTGTGATACCCATACCGACATCAAATTACCCTTTAGGACATCCTATAATGCCCACTCTTCCTCACCATTACATAGTGCCAAATAAATTAAACTTCAGGAAACCTTTTGAGACATGTAGAATTGTATTTCACATGCTTATATTTGATATAGATGTTAGCATATATTTTTCTCCTTAATTTTGTCTCACATTTATTTGTTTTTGTGAATTTTATTTCATTTATTTCACTTTAATTACACCATTATTTCTTTTTTGGTTTTTTGGTTTTATATCACATTACATTCAACATTTGTTTCCTTTGTGGCTCCTAGGTATCACCTTCAAATTTTTCATTTATTTTCATTTTCTTACATTTTAATTATTTTTTCCTTAGTCTCTTTATGATTATGCAATCCTTATTTACTTTCCCCCTATTTTTGGATGGATACTACTTTAATTAGAATTGGTGATAAATACATTGTAGGTTAGTACAAATTCTTAGTGGTATGACTATCATAAACATAGGTCCATCCATTTCATATCACTATTTTACCTCTTTATGATTAGCTATGATCATATTCATCATTTTATTAATGATTACATGGATAATTCTCTCATGATCCTCATATTTCCCTTATGTCCTTCCATTTAAATTACACATAGGTTAGTTTTGAGATTTTTGTGGGTAAGATTAGGATTATTTAGACACCATGGTATCTAGTTGCTCTTCTCTAGTGATCAAGTGTAAGATCCCTTGTGTTTTTCACCTATTTCAATCATGATTGGTTCTCCAAATCTATATGGACGAGGAATATAAAAATCCAAAATATTCAAAATCCAAATCATAAAAGAAATAAAAGGCAACAATTAAAATAAAAAAGAACCTTAAAAGTCAGATCACACTAAAAGACATGATATATATTTGGCACATCGCCTATTTTAGTCAAATATCAAACTCCATAGTTGGCCTCATGATAGAATCGAGGTCTATTAGGGTGTGTAGGATAGTATACTAAGTTAGAGGTATCATTATATCATATAGTGACACTTACTTTCTCACATAAGTACCCAATCTTCACAGTAGATGACAACTCTATAAGGGGTCTTGAGGAATGTGGAACATGTTTTGGGAAGGTAGGTCCATTTTTATTTTCATGTATATAGTCTTTATGAGATTATTTTTGTGCTTCACTTGTTATCCCAAGGTTTGTGTTAATTACTCAAAGTGTTCCAAGCCTTTTCCTACATGTTGTACCCCTTTTATTTCCCTATTCTCTTTTTTTTCCTTCCTGGTGTATGATGCCCTCCTATTTTCAAAAATGTTCCCCCTCATATAAGGAAAGAGGCGTAGCTTTAAAAAATTTAGTATTTTCTTTTACTTTTTTTTTGAAATTCTTTCTTTTTTACTTTTAATAAATTAAGAAGTTTCCATTTCACTTTTTGTTTTTATCTATTTTTATTATTATTTACTCAATACTTTTTTTATTCTCTTTTTCTACTTTTATTCTTATTTACTAGAGCATATTTGCTTATTAGTGATAATTAAATTAGCATGTCAAAATGGTTTAAAGACTAATTTATAGACCAATAATCCAAATTTACTCTAATTAAGAAAATTTCAAATCATGAGCAAAAAATTATCTATTGCAAATAACATAATGCTAACTATTTATTATGTATTCCATCATGTGATAATTTAAGTGGTGTGTGCAAGGTCCCAACTAGTTTATCTGTCATCTTTTGACATATTGATCTACATCACCCTCTTCGATGATGCTCTCCCTTCATCATGCTCTGAGAGATGAGTTTTCCTACTTCAAACTCACAACAAAGAAGGTGGTTAGACTATAGTAGTCATGATATATGTACATCATGAAATATAGCTATAATGATAAATCAACATGATCATAAAGTTAACATATACTTATAGCTAACTCATAGTAGTATGATCATATAACCTAAGCAATATCTTACTATCTCATAAAAATAGATATATTAAAGCTTAGTCAAAATATAATCAAATAAGATGTGTCAACTATAAATATCTATGGATAGTCAAATAGTTTGCTTAGTGAGGAATCAGGATGTAACATCCTTCCCCACTAAAGCTAGTTATCGTCCCATATGACTCTCATCAAATATAAAATTTTAATTACACACATTATTTAGTAAAGCAATAACATGGTATAAAATATCAAATTAAGTAAATAAATGGAAATTACCTATAGAACTCACTGTAGTTCCTTCAAATTGTTATAAACCTGAAGTATTAGTCCCATAAGACCCTACTTAATGACTCTCACTACTATGTAAACAAGGTTTACAAGTGTCCCTTACTCTAAATGTTTATTTGTTGACCACCTAGGGTCCAAAACTAACAAGAGAAGCCTATTTATGTATCATAATGAAATTTTCATTGCATTCCAAAAGTTTGTGAGGTTATATTAAAATCCAAAAATAAATGACCAAGGAGATCTCCACAAAACCTTCCAACCCCTCTACACATATCTCTAACCTAGAGAGTGTTTTTCTCATTTCATAAAAAGTAATTAGGGAACCTGTTAAGAATGATGTGTAGAATATCATTAATACATGTAGGTCATGATAATTATAATTTATCAATAGTATCAATACCCCACAGATATCCTAAAAATTATGATGATGAATAGGAACTATAGATACTACATTTCTAATGTATATAAAATTAATGAATAAACATTCCACTGTATACATGCATATGGATATACGGTTGAATTTGATAAGTCCACCTATCAATCCTAGATTTGATAGTCTATTTTATATATCTAAACTTGGTAACTATTGAGTCAATGTGAGTCTAAGTAGGATCTACTATCATCGCTTAATATTCATGTTCCTAATTCACCACTCTTCCCTTAGGTCTCCATGACCTAATGATCTCCAAGAAGTGTACAATGTTAAATGAATCACAATTTTATACTATCATATCATATAAATAATTACTATATGCTAAGTGATTCTAGATTTATTAACATACAGACAAGAATAATCATGTGATCATTCCATAATTGTATTAGGTCACCACTAGCCAAACATAAATAGTATCATATTTCATAGCTTAACCTATAGTGTTATATTAATAGTTAAGAGGAAATGATATTAAAATTAACATAACATATATAGGTCAAGTATTAAAAAATACTTACAACCTTATAAAGAAAACAAGAGAGACATTATCTCCCTACTTACTCAGCTAGAACACAATACACTAAAAAGTTTATCTCAACCCTTTTAGACTAACAATATGTTTCATACATCCTATACCCTATTTAATCTTGGTGAAAGGTACATAAATATATTTCCAAAGTAACATAACTTAATCAAAATATATTAATATCAATCTACTCAAGGGTATATAATATCATAATAATTATAATCAACTTATAATTCTTAATCTAGAATTAATATAAATTCAAGGTTTGTCACTCCACATGGTATAAGTTCACAAGTTCGATAAATTAGTGACTCTAAAAAGTCACAAGTGGAAATTATAGAATATATATATATATATATATATATATATATATATATATATATATATATATATATATATATATATATATATATATATAAAACTCTTAAATACCCTCACAAGGTAAAAATAAAACACCATAACTAATTTGCCAAATCACTGCCTACTTACCAAATCTATAAGTATAGTTTCATAATCTATTTCCACAACCAGAATATACTAATCCACATAAATTCATCAATCCATCCAATCATATGACTTCTCTCTAAATAAGAAGTAGAAGACATTTATCCCATGCACTCTAAGGAAATATGGTCAAACAACATTTCAAAAACAAGTTCCCATTTAAGAGAACACTAATTCATATTCATGAATATATGAATCCTCTTAGTATCTTATAATGATGTCAAAGGAAAATGAGATAATAAAAACTCACTTCTAAGCTAACTAAAAGAGATGACACTTCCACATAATATAAAGGTGTTTGTTATCACAAAGGTTTTTCATCCATTCTTTGATGTGTAATATTTCATGTATAATACCTAATCATACAATGAGAAAATCTCCAAGCTATGGAACTTTTATAAATTAAGATTAACCTCTAGAGTAGGTGGGATTTCTTTCACTAAATCTGGTGCAACTGATAGAATATCAATTTTATAGAAATTCCACTCCTTTAGTGTTCTCGATCCTAAACTAGGGTTTGACTGGGAAAAGATTTTGAGAATAAAACTTGAAAAATTGAAAATGGTGATTGCCTCAAATATTTTAGTGGATTTTAATTCTTGCTTGATAAACAAAACATAACAAAAAATAGATTGAAACTTTGTTTTAGCACAAACTCATGCAAATGGGAAATCAAAGGCAATATTTGTTATATTTCATAGAAGGGAAAAGATTGATTTATTTTTAAATAAAAATATATTTCAGAAGGGTATAAAATACCACAAATGAATTTCTTGTGACTTAAAATAAAAAATTTACTCTACATACACAAGGATCTCTCAGACAAAAAATGCAAATCTATAATTTATTTTCATTCTCAAAGTTACATCTTGTAGACAATACATTAAAAATTCAAAAATATATAACTAATAACAAAAATATAGATTTGGCCATAGGGTTTACCCATATTTATACAAAAATATCCAATAAATAGGATTCAAGTATCAAAACTTCAATGCCTAGTAGAAGAAATCATGTGGATTTATAACTCTACACAAAAGAGGTATGCTCTTCTATTTTTGGTGTCCTTGACTTGGTATAATGATTTGAAAAGTATCATGCAAGAGTTGAGAATGATATTTAGATTGTAATGGCATGGATGGAACTGGAATAATATTCATGCAATGCTCCTCTTTCATGCAGTTGGAAGTGGATCTTCATGTAAATGGGTGGCACCCAAAATGGAACTCAATGTTTCAACAAAAGATAACTTTGAAAAGTTAATTTTTGCAAAACCCTGACTTGAAATTTACAAGTGAGACTTTTACAGCTTGCAAGTCATGTCACTTTGTCAAAATGGAATTTACAATTTTCAATACATGTTTTTACACTCTAGGTAATTATAACTTGTCAAAGTAGAAAGTGTAAATTGAAATTGTGATTTTTACAACTTTCACCCTATCACAAATATAAAGTTTAAAATGCATGTGTCTATTTCTCAAAATACCTATAAAATATAGTTGAAATTCTACAATATATATCTTTAAAATGTTCTTGTAAATGAAATAACAATTCATGAACATGTTTCAACAAAAAAGACTAATCAATTTGCAAAACTTCCTCTACCTTCTTGTCTTTCTTGGCCTATTACTTTTCAACATATGCATCAAAGGCATTGAAAATTTCCTATATTCTTTCTTCAATTGGTCTGAAGGAGTAGAGGTTGGAGGCTACATAATTTTGTACTATTTCAAACAATTCACTCCTAAAAGTCTTTATTTCTTGCATTTCTATTCCCATCTTATCTAGTACATTCTGGTACCTAATAAAGTGAAGGATAAAACTTAGGGTGAAGACTATAGTCTTTGTAGATTTTTTTCAACCACTTCCTTGAACTTAATTTAAAACTTCTCTACTGGTAGGATATTATCTCCATCATCTGATGGTTGACATGATAACATACTCATCATTCCTTCAATGTCATACAATATATCAATAGCCCTATCATGTGTAACCTTGGCCTTGTGAGTGTGATCTAGGAATTTGACTCAAGTGATGATGGTTAATATTATGTTAGTTCCAAAATAAAAACAAAATTAAATAAACACACTAATATCATAACATCTCTAGGCCTAGATACTAGAGAGAGCTTAGTTAACAAAAGAAAATGACAAGCACAACTAAAAAATCAAAGGGATCAAACACAAGAATTCCTTCACCTTCTTAGGATGCTCCAAATGCCTTTGTAGTAGTGTCTTTCTTGGTTTTGTGCTCATGAAGTCCTTGTCAATGGAAGCTTGGCTACCTCCATCTCTCCTTGGCACCTTATGGCTTTGGCATGACTTGGCTTGGAATCAATTTGGCATGGTAACACTAATTGCTTGAAGCTTTTGGAACCAATCTTGCATTATAAATTTCTAAAAATTAAGCTTAGAAATTGTGTTTTGAGGCCTCTTATTTATAGATTTTTGGATTTTATTAGAATCAACCTCAACCATCCATCTCAAGATTGAGATGTGTGGTTGAGGATTAATTCAATTTTTGGAATTAAGTTTGTAATTATCCTCATCATGGCATTGGAATAAGGAGAAATTAAGAGGCATGGAGGGCATCATGGAAGGCATTGATGAGGCATGGGAGGAATGAATCCTAATATTTGTGGCATTTATAGCCTAGGGATGTCTTCCTAAGAAATGAGGTCACCTGATGATGTAGATATTCCATATTTATTTCTAAAAATAATTATTCAACAAGTTTCCATGGAATTATTAATTAGGCTTTGATTTGGATTAATTAGCTCTTAATCATGATTAAGCACTTTGTGCACAAATTACCTAAATTGATCATAATGCCTTGTTATTGGTCCTAAATTTGACTAGATTTGAATTAGAAGTCCATGCCAGATGCATTGGAACCATATTCCCATTTAGGATGTTGCCAATAATAAATAACAAAGTCATAAGTCTTGTGCAAGAGATTTGATAGGAAAGAGCAATCTAGAGTACTTAGGTGCAAACTTAAATTAGCTAGCCCATAAATTTCATTTCCCAATTTAGGGATACCCTAGCCAAAATTAGCACTTGAATATGTTAGTTTCACATCATTTAGCATGTTTTGGTGTTTTTAGACCAAATTATGCATTTTAGGTGGAAGTTAGGCAAAACCCTAATTGGAGGTTATTGGTGGCTAGATTTAGGTGTCTAATATGAGTAGCTTCTATGATTATCTTTATAAAAAATTGAGTTACTCTATGCAACTCCTCTTGCTCTGATGTCCATGTCGATAGAATCTATAACTATCAACTTGGGATAATATAGATTCAAGGTTTGTATTTCTCCCTCATATTCAATGAGCTATTTTCTTAGGACATTAATTCTCTCTTTGATAACTTCATAATGGTCCATTATTATATAAATAACCTTATTGACTTTAGAAATGTGTTCTTCTAATCATTCTTTGGAAGCCCTTCCCATAATAGCAATCTTAGTCACTACATCAATTATCACTTGATATCTAATTTGGTTGATTGGTTATACTAACTCTGGTTATTCTAATTATCCAATAGACTCTATGAACTTATTAAAGGAATCCATAAGCTGATCCACCTTATTTTTAAATTCATCTTTGGTGGCCTTATGATGTTCTATTCATTCAAAGAGGGATGTGATGCTAGATTAGTCATCATGTTTGAATCCCTCCTTTGTTGGTTGTCTAAGGTAAATCTTTAAAATCTAAAAGTCCTCCACCATAAGATCTTCCTTTGGTTTGTCTAGTGGGGGGATTGCAATCTCAACATATATTTCCCAATTATCATCACTGAGTATTCTAGAGAAGGTCTAGGGAGTAGACTTGGACTTATTCTTTGCCTATGATAGGCCAAAGTGTAGTGTACTTAGGGAAATAATTTATTTCTACTTCTCCACTATTTGTGCTAGCCAACTAGGCGAAACATCTTATTGTGTGGACACTATCACCTAATAATTAGTAGATAATTTTTTTACATTGGTAGACACTATGAAAATTATAGAATCCTAAGTAGATGTTGCCATTGGTTGCTCAGGAGATGCATGTGAAATTCCATGTCCATTAGTTGTTTTCAAATCTATATTTGCACAAAGAATTTATGTTTCCCCTATCTCTAGTGAAGGTGTTGTGGAAACTATATAAATGGAAGATGTGGGGGAAATGGGGATAGTTGTGTCTATTGGTGAAGTGGAATATGGAAGAAGGGAAAGTGAAGTGGAAACTTGAGAATACACTTATGGGAGACCCTAAGTGTCCACTTAAATCAATTTCACAAGTTGTAATGGACTTATTAATGTAGGTGAAGAGGTAGGAATAAGATAGGGAGTGGAGAAATGAGGTAGAGATGTTGGATCTTTTGGAAAAATGTACACAAGAGGTGGGGAAATAATATAAATAGGGGTTGTTACTATTACAATCATGGGGATAGAAGTTATGGATGCTCTTACTATAGATGTGTCTCCTAAAGATATGTCAATTAATTGATCTGCTACTGACCCCTCTTTAATTGATTCCCCATTTTGGCTTTATTTTTTTTATTCTTCTTCTAATGGGTCATTGGCCCTTATACCTACTCACCTAATATCCTATTGGGACCCTCCAATGATGGAGAAAATACCTCTAATTTAAGCTTTAAAATCTTTTCTCTAACACCTATTATTTCTTTTGTTACTTGCACTCCCTTGCTCCTTAGCCAAATGATTGTTCTATTGATCACACTTGTTTTCCTTTCAATCAAGAAGAAAGATTCAAGAGCTAAACACCTAACTAGTTGCAATGGTTGAGTGATAATTTATTGGTAGTATTTTGGGTCCATTATGGATTCATCATCCACCAAGTCATCTGGGATTGGGGTGAAATCATAATATGAGATATGTTGTAAGGTCATTCAAGAATGATCATTCATTATTACTCTCTCTTCATCCTCCAAGGCCTCAAAATAATATTCAAAATATGGAACATGAAAGTATGTAGAAACTCCCAATGTGCCAATGATATTTCCATAAACATCATTATAAGGCATGGGCTCCAAAGTTCTTAAGTTCATTTGGCACATTTTTGCTTTAGCACATTTTTCCTTGAGGAGGTAGGAGCATGCATATCTACCAATATATATTGGTAAATGGATTCTTAACTTGTGCCTATTGGATAGAAGTTTGTGGGTTTCAACAAGTTGTTTGAATAGTTCCATCAATACCCATTTGTCACTGACATAGATAGGCACTGAATTTGCTTACCCTGATATATGAATAAGTGGGGAACTAAATGAAGTAGGAGCCCCATTTGGAGATATCTACAATTGCTTCCTATAAGAATCTCATTCTCCCTAGTTCCTGATCAAACATGATAATTATGTAATAGATGAAAACATCATTAAATCTCCTAAAGTGTTGTCTACTAGCCTCTAATGTGAGGTAAAGATAGTAGTTGTATATGCTAATTATCTCTCTAGGTACTATGTGTTGATGGTTAAAATTGCACTTGTTTCTAACATCAACAATGGGAAGTTTCAAGAATGTGGGACTTGCAACTTGAAATGACCTCCAAATTTTTCAGAAGCTGGTCTCTTCTTTATCTCGAGTGTTGGGAGGAAAGGGATAGGAATTTAAATAGCAAACACAAATGTAAAGAAAGAAAATCTAACTATGGAAATGCACCTAAATGTAACTCAACCCTTAATCCTAAGCACAATAAAACTATATGTAAGATTCAATTACATTAAAGAGTGAACAAGGCATGATCAATGTAAAAGATAGAAACAATAGAAACAGAGGCTCACAGTTTAGACTACTTTTGCAATGACACAAAAAACATCAACAAAGGCACAAAAATCTGTCTTCTTATTAATTCTCCAATCACATAAAAGGCACAGAAACATGCATAGTTACATAAAATTTTCAACTAAATAAAATAGAACAAATGCAAATGATATTCCTAGTCACAGCTCTAAAAGTCTAAAACTCTTGACAATATTCTCTCACAAAAAATTCTCTCCAATCTTCTGATCCTTTCTGGTGATCTCTGCAACCCTCTTTATAGCATTGGATTCAATCCAGTTTTTTTGTGTGTTCCCAATTTAACAGCCCAACTGAACTCTAACTAAACTAGAAGTGTCTAACAAAAGATATTTCTTAGATTTTGAAATGTATTGTCTTCCTCTTATTCATTGGCTAAAACAGATGCACATGACACTTCCTTATATCAAATGGAAGAGGGCACTTGGTTGATTCCCCTATTTTACTTGATAATATTCTTATTATTTAGGAGGCACCAAAAATTGACACTTGGTGGCTTCTGTAGCACTTATTGAAGACACACGGCACGTTTTGCATAAACTAAAATTATAAAAAGTGCCTCAGCCGATGACACTTGGCAGCGTCCACTCAATTTTGACATTTATACAAAATTGAGGCAAAAAGAAATTTGATCCTGCTCTCTGAGTCAAAAAATTCACCATCTCAAACCAAACTGTTCAGGGACAAAAATTTGGATCGCGTGACTACGAATCAAAATGAAACATAGAGTATTTTTACTCTACAGTTATTGGCAACCCCAAGGAATTTTGAGCTTGCTCAAAAAAGAATCTACAACTTTCACATGATCAAAATGACAAAAAATCATAGCTTTAGTAATTCTGTTTGATAGGTAGACTACTCATCGTTAGATAACCCCTACTTATTTTGTAATTCATTGAAATCTAAATCAAGGTTGATAATATCCTTGTGTGAAATTTTTTGAAAAATTTGAACCATAGCCTTTAATTTAAATTCTAGCTGGGAAATAGGAATTAATATAGCTTCTACTTTAGGTACTAATGAATCATCACTTAAATCCTAAAAAATTGCCTGATCATTCTGCTTGGCTAACAACAAAGGCTTAATTTTGTCGATCATCAACACAGTGTTGTCATCAGGAAAAAGAGAAGGAAGACCTAATTGCACTAGGTCTTCAATGTGTTGTTTCATTTCACTAATTACTTATTTAATTACATCGAGAATCTCTCTATAATTGATTGTAGTAGAATTGCAATTGAGAACCTCATTCAATCACTTAGCAGTGACCATTCTATCATTAATTCCTGCTGCTGACAATTTTCCATCCATTGCATCATAAAGCTTTTGTGCCAGTGTTTCAGAGTCCAAAACTCTCCTAGAAAAAGTAGCCAGAGTGTCTTTAACTGAAGTCTCCACCTTTTCATACAATTTTTATGCATTTAGCAGAAAGGTTAGAGAGGGCCTGAGCTGAATAATCTCTCAAGAGATTCTTTTTCACATTGATTCATAAAACTCCTTCACTAGGTTTAACACTCTTACATTCTTTGGCCTATTGGCTAGCTCCAGTGTCAATTGTTCTACCCTTTGTTATTTGGCTTGAATTTGGGCTTGTACAGCTATAGTATTATTTTTCTCATTTAGTAGCTTCTATTGTAATTGAGTAACCTGTAGCAGGCTTTCCTCACATTTTTCTTGTAATGCTACTTTTGCTTGCCATAGGGTCGTCACTGCCTCTTTTACCTACATTAGCCCTACTTTTAAGGAATCATTTTGGGCCTAGATCACTTGGTGAGTCTGAATAAAAATAATATCTTGCAACTATTTATTTAGACTCTCTATTTCAATATTCTTAATATTGATCTCTGTGGTGAAACTACTACAGTTTGCCTTCTCTTTGGCTAGATCAGCTTCCATCTTCTATATCTACCTTGATATTTTCAAATAATCTTCAGCTACTGTAGTAGTGGATTCATTTAGAAGCTCGACCCTATCTTATGGTCTAAATAGGGACATGTCTATGGCCACTACATTCATTGTGTAGTCTTCTGGCTGCATCTGCTCACTTGGCTTGATTATATCTAGTGACAAATGAGTCACCGTTAGTTGCTACTAAATTGGGTCAAATTGTGACCTCAGATGTGGTGTAGCCAAGGCCTTATTATCCTTAATCCTCTTTTTCTCTCTTTGAGCTTCCCTTGCCTTTCTAACAGTGTATGCTTGAGTTTAGAAGGTAGAAGGAGAGGCAATGTGCCCACCCACAAAAGGATGACCTTGTGGCAAACCATATGGAATAGCCAATTGTTGGCTATGGGTAATCTGAGGAGGTAGTTTCTTGGGAATAGAGGGATAAAAGTGAGGCAATGATAAAGCTTGAGTAGGGATAGATGGGGCAAAGTGAGAAATGGGCACAACAGAGGTGGCAGGGGATGTCATTTGGCTAGATGGGATCATCATGCCTATAAGAGAAGAAAGAGATTGAGAAGAAGAAGGAGAAACGATACCTACCTGAGGAGTCACCTTGGTACTTTGTAGTTGGTGTTGTGAGGGTTTTGCCCTCTCCTCTGAATCAAGTTGAAACCTCAGCCTTTTGTGTTTCCTTGGTGTTTCTCCTTCTGGCTGTGCTTTTTTTTCTTCAACATCTACCACTGTTGTTAGTGGTACTTGTGAAAAATTGGGAACCTCAAGGACTGTTGCTAATGGGGAAGATTTTAGTGGTCAAGATACCACACTCTTTTGCTTTTCCATGATGCTAAGAGATTGGGGCCAAATAGTCACAGTGACTGAAGCTGCGGTTTGCCCTGGGGCCTATAATTCCTGGCTGAATCCTACTCTGGCTTTTGGCTCTACACCCTGTGTTGGTAAATTACTTGTGTTAGGTATAGATACAAGGGACAAATGGCACTCATCCCAGAGTTCCTCCCATTTCTCATCTGAGTCCACGTTCCCAAAAGAGCGAGTTGTCTGAAAAATTTCTTGCTTATATTTCCAATATGCTTCTATTTTCTCAACATCCTAGTCTTTATTATTTAGTGCCCTTCATAAACCAGAAGTCATTTTGATTTTGGGGTCAAAATCCCTTTGCTTAACATAGAAGGTTTCCCATGGTCTGTTTTGTTGAAGAGGCAAATCCATCAACTCAACATAAAACTCAAGAATATCCTCCCTAGGATTTTTCTTGTTTTCCCAAAAGGGGTGGCCCTCATGTGCAATTCTGGTAGCAACCCTATTAGTTTTGATCCATGAAGATAAGAAACCATTTGGTTCATATACCCATTTATCTTTGATTAGAAGGAAATCTAGGAAAGCTAGCTTTCTAAGCAACACAATTTTAGCATCTCTGGCCTCTAGTGTCATGTTGTTTGTCATCCATGGGAGGTCATACATTTTCCTCTTCGTCTTCCCAGATCCATATTCACTATCTACCATTGACACCTACCTGGTGACCTCTAATAATGCTAACCTGAGAGTCAAAATCTTAGGTAACAACATTGGTTCCCCACAAAAACCATGGACTCTAATAATTGTATGGTGGGATCCCAAAAATAAATCACAAGGAATTAGGCAACTAGCCATAAGGTTTGAAACACTTGGAAATAGTCTATTTATAACTGGTTCTGGGCTCAGGTGACAAAAAGTAGGGGCAACAAAAAGTTCCCAGAATTCATATGGGTCGCTAGTTTTAGACAAAATGTGTGTCCATGCAGACACGGGGGTAGTCCTCTATAGACCAAAACTTGGATCATACATATTTAAATGCATGTGTTGGGAAAATATGTTGGAGTTCTAATACAACATAAAGTGAAACAAATAAGAGGAATACCTAAAAATCCCTTTGGCTCTAAACGAGGGAAGTTGTTCCACCATAGAATATGCAATATGATCAAAGAAATCAAGCCGATACTCCTGAGTCTTATCAACAATTTTCAATATGAAGATGATAGCCATTTGTTCCTCATAGATGGTTATATCATCTTTCATTCTGAAATGAAAGCTATCATGGAGAGTGCATCTTGACTCGCTTGTGCAAATTGTGCTCTTATTGTAGGCAATGTCAGCATAGTTGTATCATCATCACCTAATTGTAGCTCTCTTTTCAGAAATCTCACTTGAGTATTGACATTTGCCCATGTTTTCTACTTTTAGTAATGGTGGGAAACATGGCTATCTTATCATGATACAAGGCCAACATTTCTCTGATAGCCTTTGGTGTAATCTGCACCGTGAATGGACCCTGTTGAATGGTATTTGAAGGTGTGTGGAACAAGTCGGCACATATTTCAACCAAATCAAGGCATGGATGCACACCTAGGACAATGAATTGTGCCAGTTGTGAAGTCCATATCCTCATTGCAAATGTCTCATATTGTCCCACCTTGGCCCTCTGAAGACACCTTTGATGTGCCCCTTCTCTGAGAGTTTTGCTACTAGTTCTTTGAATAATTGGGTCCATGACTCCATCTGCATAATATTTTATCTTTGTTGGGTCACTTGCTTGACCAACTTCAGGGACTCTGGTCCACGGGTAGGTCTTTAATGGTTGTGCAGGGGCTGAAGCATATGATTTGCTCATAAGAACCTTATCAAGGGATTCATAAATCCTAGCTCCTTGTTGTGAAGACTGTGCTCCCTCCATATCTATATCTATTCTGTGATAATTGGTATGAACTTTTGCAAAATAGAAAGCACTTTCACTTAATCAAGTTTACTAGGAACTAAAAATGCAAGTAGCAAGAATTTTCTTGTAGATGCAAGAATGTTTGAAACACTGTAAGCTTTAACTCTTGTATGAGGTATTTATTGACCCATCAAGTCTCAAAATGGCATTAAACCTAGATAACCATTAGCAAATCTTACTCAATCTTCATGGAACAATGAGTTAGACACATCATGCAAGTGGTTGTGCAAGGTACCTTGGGGAATTTAAGATTTGCTAGATATTTAAAGTGTTGGGAGCTTTTTTAAAATTATGAAATGGCTCTGAGCTGTAGCTACATGTTCAAAAAACACTTATTTAAAAGAAAGAGTGGGAAAGAAAAAATGGGAAAACAAAGCAATTGAGAAAGGGAAACTATCTAACTATAATACATTAGAGACATCTTGGCCCTCCTCCTGGATCAAAAGAATAATTTTTAAAGTCTCCTTCATGGCAAAATGACTTATGTTGCCAGACAAGTGACTGAATGGGGCAAAGTTCTGGTGATTTTCTCTTTTTGCATAACACTTTTATTGGCCTACATTTGAGTGGATTAGAGTCAAACATGCTTTCAGCATATACATACTTTTGTCATTCTTGAAAGCTTGTCGAATGTCGATTATTCATACTAACATGTATAATCAAGAAATCTATGGTTATTTTCTCATCACCATAAACTCTTTGATATATATCATTTATTGGCTTATCTCCTTCTGCCTCAAACTCAAATTCTATTGCATGATCATCCTCTTTAATGATTTTTAAAATATTATCTTCAAAATCACCAACCTCTTGAAAGGATAATTCTGAAAGTTTGTAGTAATTTTGCATATTTATTTGGGTTTCAATGCTATTTTGTCCATCCACAATTATCTCACAGCCTCCTTGAAGAATATTATAACCTACCCCAGTGACTTCAAACAAGTCATTCAAATCATGATCAAGAAAGTGTCCATGCTCCTCCATATCATCTTGCAAAGTGATAAGAAAGTCAGAAATTATCTCTTCCTCATCAGAGATTAAGGCATAAGCTTGTGACTTCCCACTCAGAATATGAAATTCATGTTGAGAGACCCAAGGATTGATAGAAGTGGTATCTTTTGGCATTTCTTCCCTCAAAACATTTGAGATTTCATGATCTTCATCAAATATGAAAAAATTGACTAGACCAGTAGAGTCATAATTTCCATATGGATCATTTTCCATTAAAGCAAACAAATGATTATTTTCCTCTTCTTGATCATGTTTAGTCCAGTCACCTGACTCCTCAACAAAAAACCTTTCTTCCTTATTCAACATAGCATGAGCTACCTCTAATTTTGATGTTGGTTCATTAGTGATGTGATCTTTTGATAGTGGTTCAGATAAAATTTTCATCTTTGAACCATATTTGGTTCTTAGGATGAGGTGAGACCAATCAAGGGACATACATCCTCCTATCTTGGCTATAAAGTCTCTGGATAAACATAGGCCAAAAATAAGAGGTATATCTATGACTACTACATCTTGATTCACAATTATATTTGGACAAGTATATAATTACAATGGGAGTTGTTTAATTCTCCCTATTGTTTGTACTGCTCTGCCATCTAGCTGCATGACTCCTTTAGTGAGTGGTTCATACTTTATTTTTAAAGCATCAGCTATTTACTAAGGCATTACTGTAGTAATAGCCCCTGAATCTATCATTGCATTATGCAATAGTTTCTTTCCAGCTATCAAAGTCAAATAAAATGGTTTTGGTTTGGACTTGCTTACCTCTGGTGTATTATTCACAAAGGTTGTTATCTGTAGATGAACTATGTCTTTGAGCTTTTCTTTTTCAATAGGTCCTTCTTTGATCTCAATATGTTTGGGCATTGCTTGGCCTTGTAAAGCTTCTTGTAATAGTGTCTTTTGTTTAGGGATAGGTAATATGTCCCATATTGATACTTGTGTTAGAGCCTTCTTTAATTGATCCACCACATTCATTAGTCCTAATGCTTGAGTTCTTTGGAAATAAAGATATCTTGATTTTTCTTGAACTTGTATAGGAATCACTTGGTTTTGTACTGGCCGAGGCACTTTTTGTCTAACAACAGTGTTTCTTTGACCTTAAAATATAGGATTTTCCATAACTTGACTATTTGCAACTTCAGGTTGTTCCATCATTCTTCTCTTTGATCTAGTATAGTAGTCTGATTGCACCACTAGTTTCTTGGAAAAAGAAGCTTCATTTAAGAATACTGATTCTTCGTCTTCAATCCATGAAAATAAAGCATGTTTAGGTGATATTTCTTCTTCTTATTGCAAAGACATTCCTTGCATTTGAGCCATAAGGACTGAATTTTACATACCTGAAGACTGATAAGTTTGTGCATCTGAAGTACTTGTAAATTATCCATCCATTCTTCTTTGCTCTGCTACCTTTTGTTGTAGATTACCCATGGGACAATCTCTAGGTGTATGAGCATTATTACAAGGAAAACATCAGGCATTGGAGCTATCTGCATAATTATTTTTCCCTTGAACAATTTCTCTATTTGAATTGGGGGGAACAATCTGTGAGGGTGTAGGGACTGCCACTAATTGATTTGCTGGTTGAGGGTTATTTTGCATTTGATGACCTTGATATTGGTTTGGCTATGAAAAAAATTTATTTCCTTGATAGCCTTGATATTGAGGTTTATGGTAAGGGTTCTGTTGTCTCTTTATGTTAATCAACTCATTAGAAAATGTCCTTAAGATATTCTTGATATCATCCATCTTAGATGACTGAGCAGGGATAAGTTCTTTAGCAGGTGGTTGAGGATATTTATACATGGACATAGATGGGGCTATGCATTTAAGGGCTTCTTGAGTTAATGGCAAGGTAATTTCTAGAAACATGGGCATGGGAGCCTTGAAGGCAAATTTCTAGCATCTATTAAATTATTTTCATCTCTGACTGCATAGTCATAAGCCTCTAGTAGAGTCTGACCTCCAAGTGACTGAATCATAACAGATATATCTGAATTTAAAGCCTTAAGATAAAACACTATAGCCATACCTGGTAATGGTCTAGCTATAGCAGGAATCCTTTCCCAAGTCTTTTGAAATCTAGAATTGAAGTTAGTCATTGCTTCTTGTGGTACTCTTTGAATAGTAATTAATTATTGCAATAGAGAAGATTTATCACCCTTTTCTTCAAATCTTTCAAAGAAAATATCTCCAAGTTGATCCCATGTAGATATTGTATTTGGAGTCAAGGATCAGTACCATTCTAGAGCCTTCCTTTTAAAAGAAGTTGTTAATAACCTTATAGCCACATTCTGTTGTGTGACAACATGTATACCACAAACATTTGATACATCTTGAAGATTTTCTTTAGGTGTTTTAAAATCTTGCCCACTAAATTTGGGTAGACCTTTCAAGGCATTTACTAGGATAGGATCCCAAGTGGCTAGTGGTATTGGGAGAATCAAAGGACTACCAGTGTTCCAACTTGCATAATTCCTTGGGGGTATAGGGGATCCCATATTTACTTTTGGTATTGGTATAAATTTATTTACTCTTCTTCTTGGACTAGTTACCAAAGGTGGCAAAATAATACCTGGATTTATAGTAGATTAAGATCTGGTTACTAGTCCATAGCTCTGACTCATTGTAGCTCTCTGGTTCATACGGTCTTGAAAGAAACTTCAAGATGGTGTCCCATCGGGCATGCCAAAAACTATTGATGGTTAAAATTGTGCTTGTTTCTAACACCAACAATGGGAAGTTTCAAGAATGTGGGACTTGTAACTTGAAACGACCTCTAGATTTTTAAGAAGCTAGTCTCTTCTTTATCTTGAGTGTTGGGAGGAAAAGGACAGGAATTTAAATAGCAAACACAAATGTAAAGAAATAAAATCTAACTATGGCAATGTGTCTAAATGTAATTCAACCCTTAATCCTAAGCACAATGAAACTATATGTAAGATTCAATTACATTAAAGAGCGAACAAGGCATGATCAATGTAAAAGATAGAAACAATAGAAATAGAGGCTCATAGCTTAGACTACTTTTGCAATGACACAGAAAACATCAACAAAGGCACAAAAATCTATCTTCTTATAGATTCTCCAGTCACATAAAAGGCATAGAAACATGCATAGTTACATAAACTTTCAACTAAAAAAAATAGAACAAAGGCAAATGATATTCCTAGTCACAGCTCTAAAAGTCTAAAACTCTTGACAATAGTCTCTCACAAAAAATTCTCTCCAATCTTCTGATCCTTTCTGGTGATCTCTGTAACCCTCTTTATAGCATTGGATTCACTCCATATTGTCTACATGTTCCCAATATAACGGCCCAACTGAACTCTAACTAAATTGGAAGTGTCTAACATAAGATATTTCTTAGATTCTAAAACGTTCTCTCTTCCTCTTGTTCATTGGCTGAAATAGATACACGGGATGCTCCCTTCTATCAAATGGAAGAGGAAACTTGGATGATTCCCCTATTTTACTTGAAAACCTTCTTATTATTTAGGAGGCACTGGAAAATGACACTTGGTAGCTTCCGTAGCACTTACTGAAGACACATGGCATGTTCCACGTAAACTAAAATTATGAAAAGTGCCTCAGTTGATGACACTTGGTAGCTTTCACTTGATTTTGAATTTTATACAAAATTGAGGCAAAAAGAAATTCGAGCCCGCTCTCTGAGTCAAAAACTTCACCGTCTCAAACCAAAGTGTTTAGGGACAAAAATTTGGATCGCGCGACTGCAAATCAAAAAGAAACGTAGAGTATTTTTTACTCTACACTATGTTAAGGCTTGGGAAAGATCTCCCTTTGGATAAACTGTATACAATGTAAGGAGTCATAAAGAACTTTATACTTATCTATACCTCCATCAATTACTTGTGCAGGGAATCACTAATGAGTTGATACCAATGTATGTATTGGGCCTTCTATCAGATGATCCAGATGTACTAGTACATCCACTCTTAGAAGCTTTTAGCATCAGGACTACTAGTAATCCTATGCAATAATATTATTATATCTCCAACTTCATAAATGAAATCAATCCTATATAAGGTCTTATGCCACCTAGTGGATATAGCCTTGGGGGATTTAATCCTTTGTTTGTTTATCATCTTTTGACACCCATCCTTTTTATCTTTAAATAATTGATGGGATGTCTCTAAAGTTATTTTGAGATAAATCTAAAACTATGGTATATCAAATAATGATTTTATGAAGTCAAGGTCTAGATTGAAAATCCTTTCCCCTTTGTAATTTACAACCTCTCATCTATCAGGATCATAATGTTGGGCTAGATTTAGCACCAACTCAAGGCTTTGGAATGTCAGAGGGAAAGATACTACCTATGGAAATCCAAAGTCATAAATTCCCTATATTTAATAATTCTTAAACTTTGAATTAATATAGGTCCATAAGTCCCCTATATAGAGTCATAAATACCCTGGATTTAATCATTCTTAAACTTTGTATAAATCTAGGTCTAGAAGTCCCCTGGTCAAGGTGACCTAAATTTATATTAGTTATTTTTGTTGTGTTTGACTCTAATCTAAGATTGACTCAAGGGCCTTTTGATTTGAAGATCATCTCTTTTGGAGACATGGAAACTGGAGTTAATGCTTTTAGAAAACCAACTATATAATCTAGCAGAGTTTATAGGTGTTTGAAGTAGGTGTAGTCTCCAACAGAGACGGGAGGTGCTTTATGTAGTAATTTTTTTTTGTAGAACTAGAAGGTGTTTGAAGTGGGTGTCAACTCTATGGAACTAAGAAGCATTCTAAGAAATGGTAATTTCCATAAAACTAGGAGGTGTTATAAGCAAGTATATATCCCAAAGGTATGGGAAGTGTTAAAAGTAGGTCCAATGTATGTAGGGACTTAGATCCTTATGGGGATTATAGGTACTTAGAGAAATGGTAAAATACATGGGAAAGTGAGGTGTTCAAGGTAAGTCTAATATCCATAGGGACCTTGGAGTTATCTTTGGGGAATATTCTCTAGGACTCCTAGGAATATGCTAGGGTATATTCATCTAGCTTTGGTGAAGCCTTAGATTCAAATTCAAATCTCTTTGGGAAAATCTTAAGGCTTTCATGATGAAAACCGAAAATAGTTACCCTATAAACCCTAGACCTTATAGACTTGGAAACATGGAGAAAATGACAAAATCATAGACAAATAACAAGTCACTATGATATTATAAAATGTAAACCCTATAAATGCAACTAGACATGCCCTAAAATGCCAAATGTCTAAGAAATTTAATAGAAAATGCAATTATTTTTTTTTGGAAATGTAAAGGATTAAAACAAGCTTTAATTACATGAATAATGGTGAAAAATCACAAGGAAGTTCTTAGGAATACCATGCAATTCACAATGGTTGAGTCATTCTTGTAGATGTGTCTTGAAGCATGGATTGAGGTATAGTCGAGGTCCAGGGTCATTGTTGAATATCAAAATCTTGAATAGAAAATTTAAACACATGAGCAAAAATACCCAAATTATATATTTAAATAGGAAAATCCCTAAAATAAATATCTTCATGGTAGTTGGTGGTAGAACCTTGAGGTGCTTGGAATATGTCCCATGTTTGCAAGGTTGGGAGTTCGAATTGATTTAGACATGGGAAGGCAAAACTCTACATACAATTTGCAATTTTATAAAATTTCATATTGCACTTAGATTTCTAGATCCCATATCTTATGTAGTTGGTGAGAGGTGGATCTTAGGATGCAATTTGTAATTTTGCAAATTCCAGTTTGAGTTTTGAATCCCACGGGGGGTATTTGGTTTTATGGGATCCAAAGCTCATGATGTAATTTGTAGTTTTCCAAATTGCAAATTACATTCTAAGTTCTAGATTTTATCAGTTAGTACTTCATAAGAGGCAAAGCTGGGAAGCAATTTTCAATTTTAAAAACTACAAATTACATCCCGAGTTCTAGATTCCATCAATTACAAAAAGTTAGTGTATTGTAAGAGGTGGAACTTGTGATGCAATTTACAATTTTATAAATTAAAAATTACATCCAAAGTTTTGGATTCTATTATATAAAGGGAAAGATGGTTTTTGGGCATTTCAAGGGATTTTCTCAAAAAATTAGGGGGTCTCTTAGGGTATTTGATGTTATGATATTTTTGGGGCAAAAATATCAACATTTTTAGTGACCTCAATGGGATGATTGCCTGCTAATCAATTTTTATTTGGTAGCCTTCTAGTTTATGGGCATGGAGTCAATTTGGCTTAACAAACTTTAACCTGGTAAAGAAAAATCTAGAAGTTTTGTAAAGAAAAACAAAATAGGGAAAATAGACAAACAACATAGGAAAAAACAACATAACTAAAGAAACAAAAACTCCTAATGAGTTGACATGTACATATCACTTATTTTGAAAACATAACTAACCCTATTATATACAAAATTTTAATTCTCTTTGAAATGAATTCCTACCTCAAAATCAAGATTTAAGGTATATCCCATTGACTGGGATAGGCAATTTTTATCCATCAAGTTTGGATAGCTAGAATGCATTAGCTCATTTATACTGAATTATAATGTATGGACCACTCCATATCACATCAAACTTGGTGTGATTAGTTGGTTTAGCCTTATTTGCATCGTATTTGATAGCCATGTCTCCTTCATTGAAGCTCCTTTTAGATTCCCTTTTATCAAAAGTCTTCTTTGGTTGAGCCTGATTTGCTTCCAAGACTTTCATTGATTGATTCTTGATTTCTTTTAATTCCATCAGTTTAGCCAATCTTACTATTATTTCATCATTGCCAATCAAATATAATTGGTGATTGATATCTAGAGATGGTAGTTTGATTGATATTAGGACTTGTGATTCTCTTCCATATACCAACATGAAGGGTGAGTTACCAATGTCTCTCTTAGGAATAATCCTATCAACCCACAATGTTGATTTCAACTTTGTGTGCCATGTCCTCTAGTTATCCTCCATTGTTATTTTGATAATTCTTATAAGTTTCTTGTTGGTTGATTTGGCTAAGCCATTACCTTGAGGGTAATAATTGGAAGAAGTAATTAGGTACACATTATGATTTACATCCTATTCACTCACTTGATTACCCATGAATGCTTTAGAATTATCTGAGATAATGTTGTGAGGTATGCCAAATCTTGATACTATGTCATCTATGAAGTCTAGAATGGATGCGTCTGTGGAAAATTTTAGTGTGGTTGCCTCAGTCCATCATGTGAAATAATCTATTTCTATGAGAACCCAATTATACCTTTACTTAATGGTAGATTGATCATACTAATGAAATCTAATCCCCATTGAATGACTGGTTGATACACTTCAATTATTTTGAGAGGGAGTGATGCTAATCTCTATTTGTTAGTGAAGTAAGCATATTTTTCATAATTTCTTACCCATTGATGGGCATCTTTGAATAACTCATGCTAATAATAAACCCCCTCATTATCTTCATGTTTTTGGCCCTAACAGATAAATGTCCTTTTAATGGGCCATCATGAAATTATTTGAGTACCTTAGGAACTTGATCATGCTCAATACATCATTACATAACTCCATTCATATCCTTTCTAAACAATACTTCATCAACAAAGACATAAAGAATGGATTGGAGTCTATAATAACTTTTATTCGACTATTGAAGATCATATAGATACTCACTAATTTGTAGGAAGTTGGTCATGTCTTGGATCCAATTGTTAAAAATTGGTGGGTTGGCTAGCTAAGGTGCATTTTAAGCATATGTTGTTTCAAATTTTTTTAAGTAGTTATAATATTGAAAGCTAGCTATTCATAGAGACCCTTTCCCCTCACTATCTTGGTAGCTTTGATGCACACATCATACTCCATGACCTTGGTAATCCATCTTGCTCTTTTTTTATTTATCTCCCAATTGAGCAAAAATTATTTAACACTTTGATGACTAACTGTCAAATGAATTTTATTGTTGAAGAGCATTTGCCTAAATTTTTTAAGATCCTTAATTATGGAATATACCTAATTCTCCATGAAACTATAATTTTCCTCATATCCTTTTAAGGATTGATTAAATAAATATATTGGTTGCTCCAATTGTTCTTTGTTTTTCTAGGTTAGAATATTTGAGATGCTACCTTCCCCTCCAAAAGTGTAAAGAATAAAATCTTTATCGTAGTTCATGTTGACAAGGGTAGGAGCCTAAGAGATAGCTTATTTGATGGATCCAAATTTGTCTCTTCCTTCATGCATCCAGCTAAGAATAATACACTTATTAATTTTTGTAGTGAGGGGTTTTGTGAAAAAGGCAAAATTTGGGACAAATATTCTCATAAAGTTGATTTTTCCAAGGAAACTATGTAATCCTTTATTATGGCTTGGTAGTACTAATGCAAAAATAACACTAAATCTTTTTGGGTATATTATGAGACCTTCCTTTGACACTATATGTCCCAATAACTTCCCTTCATGGATTGTAAAAAGGTACTTTTTTGGGTTTAAAGAAACTCTAAATTCTCTACACCTTTCAACAAATTAGAGTAAATAGTGATACAGATGTGCTTCGACATACTTTGAGTAAATAGTGATATCATCTAGATATACTAGGATCATTTCATTTATCAGATCTCTAAACTCCATATCCATGGCTCTAAAATATTGCAACACATATGTACCCCATTTTGTGGTGAAATCATTCTTATATTGGTCTGATTCCTACACCAGGATTTGGTTATAAGTAGAATAATTATCTAGAAGAGAAAACCTTTCAAATCCTACTATAGTTTGCAAAATTTTCTCGATAAGTGGGATAGTATAATTATCCTTTAGAGACACTTTATTCAGATCCCTAAAATCCACACATATCTTGATTTCAACATTTTTCTTTCTTACAGGGACCAAATTTAGATTCTAGTAATTTAGATAATGTAGATACCTAAAACTAGCCGTTGATAACCTTCAACTAGGATTTTGACCAATTTCTACCCAAAATGCACAATTTGGCCTAAAAACACTAAAACACACAAAATGATGTGAAATTGACATATTCAAGTGCTGATTTTGGCCAGGGTATCCCTAAAAAGGGCAATGTAATTTATGGGCCAGCTAACTTTGATCATTTCATTTTGAGTCAAAATGCCAAATTTGTACCCACGTGCTCTAGACTACTCTTTTCTATCAAATCTTTTGCATAAGACTTCTACCTTTGTTATTTGTTATTGGTAACATCCTAAATGGGAATATGGTTCATTATAACACCTCTCTTGGCTTGGGCTTCAATTAGTAGTGGCTTGCTTGGCTTGTGCAAAGTTATATTTATACACAGTAACTGACATCAAAAGGAAATACTGACATCAGTTATTTAGCTCAAAACACATTAGTTTGTAGAATCGACATAGGTTAGATCTTGGTTGGACCTTACCAATGCCAGTGGTATATAACTGACATTGGTTACTGTGTTTTCTTAAAAACACAAACCTGAGAGCTATTTTAAAATACTTGGTTTGGGGTCATACGGACTCCATTTTGGATGATTTTTAAAAAAAACCATGTGTTTTCTCCTAAATTTATAAAATTTGGAAAATACATTTTTTTTTTTTTTAATCTAGCATATAGCTTTTGGGGTGATGCCTTAGGGGTAGACATGTAACTAGCAGATTTCAAGTTTGATAAATCATGTTTTAGAACATATTTTGCATGTTTTAAAATATATTAGGAACATTATTTTGGTGCTTAAAGTAAAATTTAAGGTTCTTAAATAAGTGTTTTTATCATTTTTTTCAAAGTTACAACTAAGACTAAGGGGTCAAATGAACACCACCTCATTTTCATTTGGGCTTAAAAATGAACTCATCTTTCCAAGTTTTTTGTCTTCAATAGTTGCTTGATATAATTTTTGTTTGGAAAGAAGAGGGATGTTGCATGTATGATCTTCCATTTGTCCCCTTTAGGGAACCCTTGGAATCAAAAGCACCATTCCTATTACAAGTAGCCTAGTCTAAGGCTTAGAAAGAATGTCACCTAAAGCACTCCTCAAAAACTCCCCAAAGTTTAGGTGATCTTGAAAATGACACTAAATTCTTTGTATTTTATGATTTATTTATTTTCATGCAAACTTGGCTTGCGAGGGGGAATTCATCACCTCCCACAAGTTCTTTAGGGAAGCTTTGACCTAGGGTTTCATCTCTCAGCATTGACTTCATTTGAATCCTTTGGAGTTGCACACAGGATGTAGTAGCACTTTGAACATCACACTACACTGATCAAACAATAGGATGTAGTGATTGTAAAAAAGACTAGACCTTTTCGTAAAAATCCAAGTGATGCAGACCCAAAATCCATACTTTTCTTTTGTATTATTTGACGTGAAATTCATTGTGCAATTGATTCTCCTAGAACATTCAAAACTTGATAGTTTAGTCAACCCCATTTTTCCATACCCTTGTTAGCATTTGGATGATTGTACTTAGTGTGTTTTGGTCATTTATCTAACTTGGTGTTTTTGAGACTAAAACTTGTTTGTGTATAAACCATGTCAAAACCATTTTGTCTATATGTCACTCTTTTATCTAAAGTGGCATTATGTTGGTCATCTTATACCACACTTGTGCCTTAAATTTTTTTCTAAACTTGTTTGTATGTATGTCATTTGAGTTGCAGAGGGTAGTATTATGCTACCCAAATCATGTCAAACCATTTTGAGCCTTTTTTGAAACATAACATTGACCACATCATTCAAGCATGCTTACATCGTTAGACTACTCAATTTATTTCAAGAAGTGTTTACCATTGTATCAAAACCATTCGTTTCAAACCATTTTATGTATACCATTTAGACCTCTGTCTTGTATCGTCATGTTGTCCAATCTTGTCTAGCCTATTTGGTCCAATCCTAGTTTTCATTATTGATTTTTCAATTACCCTTGTCAAGTTTGGATCCAAATAGTGATTGATTTCTATATTGGCCTCAATTCATGGGGTTGATACATAGATCTTTCTCTTTTGGGTTACATAACTTTGATTAATTGATTGTCCTAATTTGAAAACTATTGATGGTTTGTTTGTTTAGTACATATCCTTATCATTGTTTGTGCCTTTATTTAGGAGAACACAATGTTTTTAAAAGATCCTTTTGTCTTATGCCTTATGCCAATTGATCATGTTTATGTTTGATTCTATGTGTTGGGTCTATGTCAAGGTTGTTTCTAAACTTGTTAGATTACATCAAATCACACCAGCCTTTGTTTCAAGTCTAGCATTTGATGTTGTTTGGCCAAGAGTCCTAGCACATGCCTATTCGTTTAAGTCTATATTTTGACTCCAAGTTTGGACAAAAGACCTAATAACTCAAATTTTCCCTCTTCTAGTTTAGACCTTATTTGGAATACTTTGACCTAAACCTTTGACATGTCAGTTTTTATTCAGACACTTTGCCTTTGATGAATATAACATTTGACATTAGACTATTTTATTCCAAGTCTTAGCAAGAACCATTTTGGAGATACAACTCCACTTTCAAACCACATTAGAGATACAACACCACCCCTTCGACCAAGTTGGACCAAGTTTGAACTATTTTTCCTTTGGATCATTTTTTAGAGTTTGTAAAATTCTAAGCCTTTTTATTTTTAGAGTTTTCATCATTTATGTGGATATGTCTCGCTCAATTATAGTGGAGTCACTTACAATCCAAATTATGATAGAATGGCCACAAAAAATGACTTTTATGGCTTTTTTCAAGACCCCAATGATGTTAATATGGTTTGTGAGATAGATTTCTATCTGCCTTATATTAATCATTCATGGGAATGAAGTCATGAAGCAACTTATGATCCAAATAGAGACCTTGATTGGTATGAAGAAGATTGTGAATAGGAATTTGAAGACCCAACTATAGATAATATTGTTTGGGATACAAATCCACACCCTCTTTTCAATAATCAATACATGGAATACAACCAAGAACTATCTTATGAGCCAAATCATGACTAGGATGATATGGTTTATGATGAAGACTTGGATGATTTTACTTGTGTAAGAAACCAATCTCCACAATGCCCCTTCATCATTCTAAGACCTGGTCTTTAGGCTTGTGGAAGCAATCAAACTCCACACTGCCCTATTGTTACCATCTCAGGACTTTATCCTTTGGCTCATAAAATTAATCATGTTCCCTAAGCCCCTACCCTTATCCAACCATGAGTAATTCCTCATATAGTACCAATCCCATCTAAACCTCAACCCATCCAATCATTTGAAGACCACGTTGTGTTCAAAACTAGTATTTTCCAACTCATTAGAAATGAAGTCCAAGAGAACCAACCAATTTGAGATGTTTCTATTGAATCAATCATTTGTGATAAGTCAACCTATGATAAATTACCTATTGATCCTATACCAATTTTCAAGGAGTCTCAATTTGATGTGCCAGTCTTTACTAAGTCACTTCTTAATGATTTTAACCACATTTGGGTAAATCATTACCTTGACCATATGCCTATTTTTTGAGGGCATCTTATTGACAAGCCAATCTCTAAGGAGTTATCTCTTGACCTTTTTCCCATTATAGAGGAGACTCACTTTGATAAAATAGTTTTTGTGGAGCCCATTATGCCATTTTAGGTTGTTACTTATCCAAAACTAAACATTCAACAAGACATCATTATAATAAAGTACCCATCAAATGAAGAATAATAATTAGAGTCAGGTTTTATTTTTGAACTTACATTGGATTTAGCATCAAAAATAGAATCAACATTAGTTGTGACATTGGATTCAAAGTCCCTTGATTTAGAATTAGATTCAGAAGAAGAATATGTTCATGGATGTTACAACATTGGTTACACATGTCTACATATCAATTTGAATACATTTGTGATCCTTCTATAGTTTTTGAGGATGATTACTTCAACATTAACACAAGTTATCCTTATTCTTGGGAACCAAATCTAGAGGCCATTTTTGATAGAGAAGCTATTTAGATGAGGTGTAGGATAACAATTAACATGATCAAGTATTCTATTTGTTTCATTTGTTTAGTAGGACATTCATCTCCATCTCAATAATAATGATAGAATAAAAAACCATACCCAGGCCAGAAACATGTACCATACCATTTCATTACCATGCCATTGCCGTTGTTACATATCCATTTTCCATTGTTAAATATTCTTGCCATTTACCCCATCACTTTGGGGTAATCCTCTTACCATTTTATCGAATATATGTAGACCATCATTTTATATCAAAGACCATACCATCCTATCATTCCATTCCTATTTAGACCAAAGCCTATTTTTAGTCATCCTACCCAATCCTATTTTGATCTTGGTTACTTTGGTTCTTTTTGCACTTTTTATGAGAGGATTCCAATCAAGTTTCAATAATCAATCCAATCCATATTTACAATGATAGTCTATGAAAGTAGTGTGGAGGTTGATCTTGAAAGATATATTTCATCCTATCCACATTTGTTTTTGTGAGCCTGATTATAACCACCTATGGGTAAATCAGTGTTTCACCAATCTTGCTACTAATTATAACTGCTTATTGGCATATTAGTATCATTGACATATGATATTGTATCTTAGTTATGAATTATTATGGGAAAACTAGGGGTAACACTTTTTTATCATGCATTACCATGTCACCTTACCATTATTATTTTCATTTGACTGGCCATTTGCTAGATTTGAGAACTTGTTGGGGCTGAGTTGGGTTTTTCCCCACCTTTTGTGTGGATGGAATTGTTATAACTTGAGGTCATTTTAGCAATATGTGGGTCATGATCAACTCATGTTGAGGTCACCTTAGTCCCCCTTTCCATACACTCTTGTCATTTTGTGATTAGGTATCTTGTCATTCTCTAATGAGTTAAGATACCTCAAAAATTCTAAAAACATTCAAATATTTCAAAAATCTAAAAATATTTGTCCTATTTAATCCTAATCAGTTATCCTTGATCCACCTTACTAGGGCATTATCATTGTTAGGATTGTTTTTATTTCTTTTATTTTTAGGCTTTCTATTTGTTTGTTTATTTTGGGTTGTTTGTTTGTTTGTTTTTCTATTTGTTTGCTTGCTTGCCTATTTGTTTGCTTTCGACATTGTTGCCTTGACTTAGTTTATATGTGTTCATTGGGTGATTCCTTGAAAAAATTATTATTGAGTGTATCCATATTCATATGTCAACATTTTCATCATGTTTTTTGATCATTGGTGCATTATTTTCAAATGTTTATGGGATTGGGAGTCAGTCCTTACTCATATTTTGGCCAAGTCTTCATGGTGTTCTATCATGAAGCCTACCATCACATGATACAACAAAAAATAGCTTCATTAAGGTCTATAATAAATGGAGTTGTATAGTTTTATCTTTGGTACCTTGGTAAATCCTCCCATCCCACCCTTGATCAAATTAACTCATTTGACCATTTTAGTTGTATCATTGCTAGTCAGGATGAGCATCTCCTCATTGATAGGTACAACTGAATCATTCTATTGATCAATCTTATTCCTCTATCCATATCTTTCATCATTTTGTGCCCACTCATCTTTAATCTATATTCCCAATTATATCCTTGAGTCATGCTTGCTAATCAACCTCAACTAGGACACAATCATCTTTAGCCAATTTAGGTCTTTTTGATGATTATAATTGCCTATGGGTAAATCATTATTTTGAATTTTATTCTTGATTATAACCACCTTTGGGAAAATTAGTATCCTTTTTACATTAATGCATGGAAGCATTTTCTCATTTGGATTAATCTCAACCATAGGTTAATTCCACCTTTCTTCTTGTTTCTTTTCAAGGGATCATCCATCAACAAATGTGACAACCACTCCCTTGAGGGGGCATCATCATAGGCTTCCCAAAACCATTTGGAGCTTTGTTCTTCAACCATCATCTTCTTTTTGGCATACATGCCATTTCTCATGATTTGAGATGACATTCTTGTGCTTATAACTTACAACACCTTCCCAAATAGGGGTAAACTATAGACACCTAAAACTGGCATCGATAACCTCTAATCAGGCTTTTGACCAATTTCTACCCAAAATGCACAATTTGGCCTAAAAACACTAAAACACATAAAATGATATGAAATTGACATATTCAAGTGCCAATTTTGGCTAGGGTATTCCTAAATAGGGAAATGCAATTTATGATCCAATTAAATTTGATCAATTCATTTAGAGTCAAAATGCCAAATTTGCACCCATGTGCTCTAGACTGCTCTTTCCTATCAAATCTTTTGCATAAGACTTGTGCATTTGTTATTTGTTGTTGGTAACATCCTAAATAGGAATACGGTTCCAATGTATCTGATGTAGACTTCCAATTCCAATCTAGTCAAATTTAGGACCAATAACAAGGCATTCTAATCAATTTGGGTAATTTGTGTATAAAGTGCTTAATCATGCTTAAAATCTAATTAACCCAAATTAAGGCCTAATAAAAAATTGCATGAAAACTTGATGAATAATTTATTTTGGAAATGAATATTGAACATCTTCATCATCACGTGACCTCATTTCTTGGGAAGATGTCCCTAGGCCATAAATGCCACAAATATCAAGATTCATGCCCTCCATGCCTCATCAATGCCTTCCATAATTTTGTCTGGGCCTCTTAATTGCCCTTTCTTCCAATTCCATGATGATGCTAATTACAAACTTAATTCCAAAAATTTAATTAATCCTTAACCACACATGTCAATCTTGAGATGGATGGTTTAGGTTTATTTTTATCAAATCCAAAAATCTATACATAGGAGGCCTCACAACATCATTTCTAAGCTTAATTTATGCAAAGTTAGAATGCAGGATTAGTTCTAAAAAGCTTCAAGCAGTTAGTGTTATAATTTCAAAATGATTCCAAGCCAAGCCAAGACATAAGCCAAAGGTGCCAAGAGGAGATGAAGGTAGCCACACTCCATTTAAGAAGACCTCTTGAAGCACAAGCTGAGCAAGCCACTACTACAAAGGCATTTGGAGCATCTAAGGAAGGCGAAGGAACTCTTGTATTTGATTCCTTGATTTTTAGTTATGGTTGTCATTTGTTTTTATTAGCTAAGCTCTCCCTAGTGTCTAATCCTAGAGATGTTATGATATTAGTGTGTTTATTTCATTTTGTTTTCATTTTGGAACTAACACCACACTAACCATCCTCTCTTGAGTCAAATTCCTAGATCACAAATAACTCACTCTTCATCAGGGTTTCTATTTTTAGATTAATACATCTCTACTTATATTTTATAGGATTGGTATTTGGATCCAATTTTATTATATTCTGGTCTAAGTGATGAGTCATCAATTCATCATTTAATAATGCCAATCTAGGGATGGTGTCCAAGGATATATGCAATAGGAGAAAGAGATCTCTAGCAACCAGTCTATTCTACCACACTCCACACTTGCAAGAATTGAAAAGCACACTATTAAAAAATTAAATCACACCACACTTTGTATAAAAGTAAATCAAACTTACATGAAAGTAAATTACTAAATTGAAAATAAGAGAAAGTAAATTATTGAATTGAAAATAAATGATAAACATAGAAAACACCTATAAGTTCATAATAAACTTTATAAAAAATAAATGTTTACATAAAAAATAAATAATAAAAATTCAAATTACATAATAAATAAATAAATCAATAAAAATACATTTATCCATCTTCCTTAGAATGAGTAGCCAACTCATTCCTCGGAAGAGGATTTTAGTCAGAACACTAGATTTATGTCACAAAGCTTCAAAATATATTATTGATAACCAAGATTGATTACAATGGTGTGGGAGGTTGCATTTATAATCTCATGATTACAACAAAATCCTTATCCATGAATAACAATCTTAGATGTTCTCCACCAAATATGGAGAGAAATATAACTACTTAGATATTCTACCTTATCTCAATCTTTCACAAAATATGAAGAGAGATGTTATTATCTATTTACAATATAAACTCAATATTCATGAAATATGAAGAGAATTATTATGGAATAAAATTATATAAATATAAATTTAGATACAATCCTAAACTAGTTCACAGATAGACTTGCATAATTCATAGATATGCCTGCACAGTCCATATATTTTAAAACCTATAGAGTCCATAGATTTTAGAACCCATAGAGTATGTAGATTTTGGAACCTTCAGATTTCATAGATTATAGACCTATAGAGTCCATATATTTTAGACACCTGTAGAGTCCAGAGATTTTAGAACCTGTAGAGTCCATAGATATTAAAATCTATAGAGTTTGTAGATTTTAAACCTGTAGAGTCCATAGATTTCCTTCAAGTTGCATTCTTTGAACTATTGATGACTATGATGGCTCTCTTAATGTTTGATGCTTTGAACTAGTCTTCAATCAATGAACTACATGGATGTAGAGTTACTGGCTGAGCCCATATATATGAACCAAGTGAGTCCATAGTAAATTTGGGCAATTTCGTAGCTAGACTAGGTGAGCCGTAGCTATGTCTAGATTACCTATATCTCACCTCAAAGCTGATATTTAGTTGGTACCTCATGCTCATGTCTAATATAGCTTATTATGGGTTGTATATATACACATTAACAACTTTTTCTAGAGATTTAGTAACAAAAATCAACAAACAAGAAGACAATGATTTAAAAATAAATAACCTAGATATAGTTCTTTATTTCATTCTAAATAAATCACAAGTTTAGAAACTACACTTAGATCCACTTCCTATGTAGGGAAAAAGGATATTATTTCATGTATATAATGAGCCATTTTATGGTCTCATCACTAAGCTAAGATCAAACCCTCTTAGAGCATGATAACTCCAAGTGAAGTTATCATCAAACTCCCGACACAATTCATAAAAATCTTGATTTTAGAAATCAGTGCATACATTTCCTATCTTCAATGATTTCCTTCTGAAATGATCACTGGTTCACAATCTTCTTCATTGACCATAATATTCTTATTTTATCCTTTAGATGATAATCAAAATTGAAAATGCTCTCTAAAGTAATGAAACCCATTGGTAATTTATTTGTTTTCAACTGAATGCCCTGATTTCCATATTGATCTGAAAGTCCTTATTGGTTTCTATTAAAGAATTGAACTTCTTCCCTCAAGAAATTAATAATTTTTTGGTCATTATTGAAGACCTACCAATTGATTTCATTATCAAGAACATGTAGGCTCACTACCAAATTTATATGTTGGTTGTTTTCTTTATTTATTTCCTTTGGTAATTTATTTTAGGAGCCCATTGAGGCCATATGATCAACATATTTATTTTCTGTTCTTGGCACTGCTTGAATATTCAAAGTAGTAAAATATTCTAACAAGTCCCAAACCCTATATTTATAAGATAATAATAAATTATTCTTAGTCATGTTTTTAGATCTTACTTGGTAAACAAGTAGTTCACTATCACAAAATATATGTAGGGATTCTATCCCTCTCTCCTTGGCCAATTGCATCCTTCAAATTAAAGCTTCATATTTAGCTACATTATTAGTGTATCTAAACTAAAGTCTGAAAGAATAGTAATGGACCTATTTTTGTGGAGAGATTAAAACAACACCTACACCAACATTATTTCTTCTTCTCAAACCATCAAAGAATATTTTCCATATTCCCTGAAGATTTTCAATTAGTTTTACAATATTAGGAATGATTGCATCATTATCATATATGGAATATGTACCTAACCTAATTTCTTATATATAGTCATAAGAATTGAATTAGAGAGATGCTCCCCATTCATCCAAGTGAGTATCTAGGATATATTCTATGGGTGTTGCAACTTCATGATCAATTTATTCTTATTGATCTTGTAATAATATACAATTCATGTCTATGGGATGAAGAGTGTATGGCTCAATATGATCTTTGGTTATTGGATTAGATTTTATTTTTACTCTTATTATATATCTCATCTTAAGAAACATGTGATACTAGTATATGGATAGATAGCCTCCCATCTTTGTAGTGAAATCTCATGAAAGACAAATGGAAAAATAATGGGGGAGAATTACAATTGAGATATCTTGGGAAATTGACAAACTTGGACATGCATGGATAGTGAGATTTAGGTCCCTTATTATCCCTATTTTGTGAATAATAGTCCCATCCAACTAAACCACTCCCTTATTTATAAGTGTATATTTTTTGCCAAGGGCATCAACTATATTTTTGAGCATGACAGAACTAATGGCCCTTGAATTTACTATGCAATTATGAACAATATGTTTCCATACTATAAGTGAAAGATAGAAGGGGGAGGCTTACCATTTTTGATTTTTTTGGTGTCAATTTATGGTTGACATAAATTAATTATAGAAAATTAATTGTAACATTAGGCCCCTTGGCTGCAACCTTATCTATTATTTGGAAGTTCTTTAAAGCCTCTTTTAGTAAATCCCTTTGTGTTGGTATATAGAGTTCTTCCCACATAGTGATATTTAGATTGGTCTTCTTCATTATCTCATCTATGCTAAAAGGAATATTACAAACCTTTTTAGTGCCTTTGTAGGAGATAAGTCTTCTTTTACAAGATTTGGAGTTGGAACTTTAGCTTTGGGTTGGTCAATAGGAAAAAAGGGTGGCCTTTTTACTGTGTTATTTTTTGTAGGCTCTAGTAAAAATTTGGAAGTCATAGCTTGTTCCACTTTAGGAGGCTAATCACTTTATATTGCTCTTTTATTTAATCCTATATTGGCTACCACTGGACTTTTACCATTAAGAAATGTTTCTTCCTGATTTACACCATAAAAATCATCCTCTTACTAGTTTAGAAAGTTGCCTCACCTTGAGTAGGTTCTTGTGTATCTAATTATCAGGAGGTGGATTCCTCATGTTGTCTCTGTGTACTTGATATGCATTCCACCATCAAGGCTTGAATAATAACACCATTAGGACAAGTGTTCTGATTATGTGGCTATGAAAAGGGATAACACCATTTTTACTCTTGAGCTAATTGTTATGAATAGGTACAATATCTTTAGAAGCACTTGGTACAAGAAGAACATAGATATTTGGAGGTTTTATTTGCATACCCTGATCTTATGAATATAAATTACCCTAGTTTGGCTATAAACTACCTTTGTATGGATGTCTATTGGATTAGTATGTTGGATTAGAATATTAATAAGGCCTGTAGTTCTGGGATTTCTATCTCTTCATCGCTACTAATTCATTACCAAAACTCTTGAGTAATGACTTAACCTCATAGAGTTCATCTATTGGAGCGAGAGTCAAATCTAGTGTTTTATTTTTAGTGGGAATTAGATCAATTTTAGGTAGTAGAACAAGAGGTATTTATTGAAATAGGGGTATTAGTGGCCTTGGGGAAATTTTTACAACTTAGATTAAATAATTTTATACCCTTATCACAATTTCATAGGTGACAGGAAGTGTGGTGCCAGCCATTGACTGAATCATAACATCTATATCACTATTTAGGGATTTTAAGTAATATAGGAAGGCATTATTTGGAGTTGGCTTGACCAATATTATAATTATATTCTAGGTGTTTTGAAAATGGGAATTGAAATCAGTCATGAGTTCATGAGGATCCCATTGAATGGTAGTTAGTTGTTCAACCAAGGAAAGGTGGTCCCTATTATCTTTAAATTGAACAAAAAGTGTGGAACCTAGTTCATCCTAAACTCAAATAGAGTTTGGAGAAAGACTTCTATACCATTACAAGGATTTACCTTTAAAAGAGGAGACTAGGAGTCTGATTACAACATTGTCTTATAACACATTATGAACTAAACACAGATTATTAATGTTTTGTATATGTTTCATGGGAGTCACTTAAGTTTCACTAGTAACATATGGTAGGATTTTTAATACTAAGGTAGGTATATCATCATACTAGGCCAATTGGAGTGGGCTACCTCCATTGAAAGCCATAAAATTTAGATTTTTAGCCATTATGAGAGGTATAAAACTAATAGGAGTAAGAGTACTTGTAGGAGATGCAAACAAATTTTTAGGGTATAATTTATGGTAGGGTACAACTGATGTTGACCTATTTTTAGATGGAAATGATAATTCTAAAAAATCAGCTCTCTCACCTTTGGTAGATGATCTTGTTTATTTGCTTGGCATACATAAACCTTGAAATTTTGAATCCATAATCTAGTGGAGTCACTAGGTGATTCTGAATGTGTATGAAGTTCACACAATGATCATTTAAAATGGCACTAAGCTCTTTGTAATTTTCATGTCCTATTAGGTGTGCCAAAAACTATTATCACATAGGTTTTACACCCATTCCTTGATGTGTAATAACTCATTTTACAATACCTAATCATACAATGGGAAAACCTCTAATCTATGGGAATTTTGAAAATTTATGTTAACCTCCAGAGTAGGCTATATTACTTTCATTAAATCTAATGCAATTGATATAATATCATTTTTATATAAATATTTCTCCTTTAGCATTCTTGATCCTAAACTAGGGTTTGATTGGGAAAAGAGTTTGAGAATAAAACTTGCAAACTTTAAAATGGTGATTGCCCCAAATATTTTAGTGTATTTTAATGATGTCTTGATAAACACAACATAATAAAAAATAGATTGAAACTTTATTTTATCACAAACTCATGTAAATGGGAAATCAAAGGCAATATTTTCTATTTTTCATAGAAGGGACAAATTTTATTTATTTTTCAATCAAACAATATTTTAGAAGGCTAGAAAATACCATAAATGAATTTATTGTGACTTAAAATAAAAATTGTTAAATCATTAAATACTCAAATAACTCTGCATACATAAGGATCTCTCAAATAAAAAAGGCAAATATTTAATTTATTTTTATTCTCAAGCTTACAACTTGTAGACAATACATTCAAAATGTAGAAATATATCACTAACAATAAAAAGATAGATTTGGGCACATGGTTTGCCCATATTTATACAAAGATATCACATAGATGAGATGCAGTTATCAAAACTTCAATGCCTAGTAGAATAAATCATGCAGATATAGAACTCTGCACAAAAGAGGCATGATCTTTTAGTTTTGGTGTCCTTAACTTGGTAAAATAGTTTGAAAATTAACATGCAAGAGTTGGGTGTGATATTTATCTTGAACTGGCATGGATGGAACTAGAATAATCTTCATGCAATGCTCCTCCTCTCCATATAGCTAGAAGGGGATCTTCATGCAAATGGGCAGTGCCCAAAATGGAACTCAATGTTTCAACAAAAGATAACTTTAAAAAGTTACTTTTTCTAAAACCCTAACTTGTAATTTATAAGTGATACTTTTACAACTTGCAAGTCATGCCACTTTGACAAAATGGAATTTGCAATTTTTAATACATGTTTTTACACTTTAAGTAATTATAATTTGTCAATGTAGAAAGTATAATTTACAAATTTTTTTTACAACTTTCATCCTATAAAAAATATAAAGTGTAAAAAACATGTGCCTCTCTCAAAATAACTATAAAAGATAGTTGAAATTTTACAATATACAACTTTGCAATGTTATTACAAATGAAATTATAATTCATGAAAATGTTTCAATGTAAAGGACTAATCAATTTGCAAAACTTCCTCTACCTTCTTGTCTTTCTTAGCCTATAAATTTTTAACATATGCATCAAAGGCCTTGAAAATTTCTTGTATCCTTTCTTAATCTAGTCCAAAGGAGTAGAGGTTAGAGGTTGTATAATCTAATACTATTTCAAACAATTCCCTCTTGAAACTCTTGATTCCCTACATTTTTTTCTCATCCTATCCAATGCATTTTGGTACCTGATAAAGTAATGGATAGAACTCAAGGTAAAGACTATAGCCTTTGCAGATTCTTTTTGAACCACTTCTTTGAACTTATAATAAAATTCCTCTACTATTAAGAGGTTATTTACATCATCTACTGGTTAGCATGATAACATACTCATCATTCCTTCAATCTCATATAATATATCAATAGCCCTATCATTTGCAACCTTGGCCTTATGAACTACTTCTATGAGTATCCTTATCTAGAATTGAGCCGCTTTATGCAAATTGTCTTTCTCTACATCATTATTTAGTATATTTTTATTAAGGAGGATGTCCATGTTGATAGACTATACAACTATTATCTTGGGATAATATAGATTCAAGGCTTGTATTTCTCCCTCATATTCACTAAACTATTTTTTTAGGACATTTGTTCTCTCTCTGATAAATTCATAATGGTATATTATTATAGAAATAACCTTATTGCCCTTAGAAATGAGTTCTTCTAACCATTCTTTGGTATCCCTTACCATACTAGCAATCTCAATCATTACATCAATTATCTCTTGATTTAGGATTTAGTTGACTGGTTGTGGTGACTTTGGTTGTTTCGATGATCCACTGGGCTCTATGAACTTATTAAGGGTAGGCGTAAGTTATTCTACCTTATTTTTCAATTCATCTTTGGTTACCTTATCATGATCTATTATTTCAAAGAGGAAGTTGATGCCAGATTGGACATAATGTTTTAATCCCTCCCTTATTGGCCATCTAAGGTGAATCTTTGAAATCTAAAAGTCCCCCACCACAAGATCTTCCTTTGGTTTATCTAGTGGGGGGACTACAATATCATAATATCTTTTCCCTTTGTCATCACTGAGTATTTTGGAGAACGTCTATAGAGTAGACTTGGAATTCTTTAACTTAAATAAGCCAAATTTTAGTATACTTGGGGAAGTCATTTGTTTATGCTTCTTCCTTATTGTATGTGCTAGCCAACTAGGGGTACTATCTTATTGTGTGTAATTGTCACATGAGAATCAACAACTAATTTTTGTTTAGTAGTAGGCACTATGACAATTGTATAATCTTGAGTAGATATTACCATTGGGTGCTCAAGATATTCCTATGAAATTCCATCTCCATTAGTTGTTTGCAAACCTGCATTTGCACCAATAACTTGTGTTTCCCCAATCTCCACTAAAGGTGTTGTGGAATTGATGAAAGTGTAAGAGGTGGGGGAAATGGGGACAATTGTGTTAGTTTGGGGAGGGGAAAATGGAATAAGGGAAAGTGGAGTGGAAAATAGATAATCCACTAATGGGGGACCCTGAGTATCCACTTTAATTAACTGCACTAGTTGTAATGGACTTATTATGGTAGTTGAGGTGGTAGGAATGATAGGGGGAGTAGAGACCTAAGGTGGAGGTGTTAGATCTTTTGGAAAAATTTACATATGAGGTGAGTGAATAATATAAATAGGGGTTGTAACTATTATATTCATGGGGGTAGAAGCTATGGATGCTACTATAATTGTGTCTCTTAAAAAGATGTCGATCAGCTGATCTATTGCTGACCCATATTTACTTGATTACCAAATTTTGGCCTTAGTTTTCTTCTTCTTCTGATGGGTCATTGGCCCTTGTGCCTGTTTACCTACTATCCCACTAGGACCCTCTACTAATGGAGAAACTCCCTTTAATTTAAGATTTAAAAGATTTTGTTTGACACCTATTGTATCCTTTATTACTTTTGCTCCCTTGTTCATCAGCCAATTAATCATTCTATTGATCACACCTACTATTATATCAATCAAATAGAAAGATTCAAAACCTAACCACCTAACTAGTGGTCGGGCTTGAGTGATAATCTATTGGTCATATTTTAGGTCCACTATGGATTCATCATCCACTAATTCATATGGGAATGGTACCAAATCATAATCCTTGATCTATTATAAGTTCATTTAAGAATGATACTTCATTATGACTCTCTCTTCATCCTCTAAGTCCTCCCAATAATATTCTAAATATGGAATATGGAAGTATGTAGAAACTCCCAATGTGATGGTGATATTTTAATAAACATCATAATAAGGCTTGAGATCCAAATCCCTTAGGGTCATTTGGCACATTTTTGCTTCAACACATTTGGCCTCAAGGAGGGAGGGGCATGTGTATCTATCAATAGATATTGGGAAATGAATTATTGAATTGTGTCTATTAGGTAGAAGTTTATGGGTTTCAACAAGTTATCTAACCAACTTCATCGATACCCACTTATCACTGACATATCTTGGAAGTGTGTATGGATAACCACTAAATCCACTTTTCATGATATATGAATAAGTGGGGAACTAAATGAATTAGGAGCCCCATTTGGTAATCTTTGCAATTTCTTCCTATGAGATTCTCATTTCCCTGAGTTCTTGATCAAACATGATAATGATGCAATAAATGAAATCATCATTAACTCTCCTAAAGTGTTATCTACTAGCTTCTAATGTGAGGTCAAGATAGTAGTTGTATACTCTTCTTATCTCTCTAGGTACTATGTTAAGGCTTGGGAAAGATCTCCCTTTAGCCAAAATTTATATAATGTAAGAAGTCATAAATAACTTTGTAGTTGTCTGCACCTCCATCAATTGATTGTGGATGGAATCACTAATGATATTAGCCTAGTGTATATATTGGGAATTCTATCAGATGACCTATATATACTAGTACATCCACTCTTGGAAACTCTTAGCGTAAGGACTACTAGTAATCCTATGTAGTAATATTACAATATCTCTAACTTCATTTATGAAATCAGTCCTATATAATGCCTTAAGTAGCTTAGTGGATGTAGCCTTGGGGGATTTAAGCCACTATTTGTTTATCATCTTCTAACACCCATCTCTATTATTTCAAAGAATTATTGAGATGTCTCTAGAGTTATGTCAAGATAACTCTTAAACTCTGGTATAACAAATACTAAATTGATGAAATCAGAGTCTAGATTCAAAATCCTTTTTCCTTTGTTATTTATAACCTCTCATCTATCAGGATCATAATGTTAGGATAGAGTTAGCACCAACTCAGGGCTTTGGACCATGAGAGGTAGAGTTTCTACTTATGGAAATCCTTAGCTATAAATACTCTGATCCAATCATTATTTAATAATACGTTAATCTAGGTCTAGAAGTCCCCAAGGTCAATGTGACCTAAATCCATATCAGTTATTTATGTTGTGTTTGACTATAAACTAAGAGTCACTCTAAGGTCTTTTGATTTGAAATTCATCTCTTTCATAGACATGGAAACTATAGTTAATGCTTGTGGAAAACTAACTATTGAAGTTGGTGCAGTTTTTAGGTGCTTAAAGTAGGTGTAGTCTCTAGTGGAGATGGGAAGTGCTCTATGCAGTTAAAAGCTCTGATAGAACTAGTAGGTATTTAAAGTGGGTGTCAACTCTATGGAGTTAATAAGTGTTCTAAGCAATGGTTATTTTCATGGAACTAGGTTTTATAATCAAGTATATATCCCATGGGATTGGAAAGTGTTATAAGTAGGTCCAATGTCTACAGGGACCTAGAACCTTGTAGGGATTACAAGTGCTTGGAAAAATTGTAAAACCCATGGGAAAGTGAGGTTTTCAAGGTAGGTCTAATATCTATAGGGACGTTAAAGGTATCTATGGGGAATATTCATTATAACTACTAAGAATATGTTGGGGTATATTCACTTGGATTTAGTGAAGCCTTAGATTCAAATGTGAATATCTTTGGGGAAATATTAAGGCTTTCATGATGAAAATGGAAAATAGTTACCCTATAAACCCTAGACCTTGCCTACTTAGAGATTTGGAGAAAATGATAAAATCACAAAGAACTAACAAGCCACTATGATCTTAGAAAATAAAAACCATAGAATTACAACCAAACATGCCCTAAAATGATAAACATCTAAGCAATTTAATAAAAAATACATCTAAAATTTTATGGAAATATAAAGGATTAAAATAAGTTTTGATTGCAGGAATAATGGTAAAAAGTCACAAGGAAGTTCATGGGAATACCATGAAGTTCACAATTATGGATTTGTGCTTATAGACATGGCCTGATGCATGGATTGAGGCATAGTTGAGGTACAAGGTCATTGTTAGAGCTCAAAATCTTGATTAGCAAAGTTAAACGAATGAGTAAAAATACCCAAATCACATATTTAAATAGGAAAATCCCTACAATAAATTCTTTCATGGCAGTTGGTGGTAGAACCTTGAGGTTCTTAGAACAAGTACCATGTCTACAAAGATGGTAGTTTGAATCACTTTAGAAATGAGAAGGTAAAACTCTATGTGAATTTGCAATTTTTCTAAATTGCAAATTGCACTTGGAGTTCTAGATTTTGTAGCTTGGGTAGTTGGTAGGAGGCATAACTTATAATGAAATTTATACATTTGAAAATTTTAGTTCAAGTTCTAGATCCCATTGGGGGTATTCAGTTTTGTGGGATCTAGAGCTTAGGATACATTTTGCAATTTTACAAATTAAAAATTGCATTTTGAGTTCTAGATTCTATTGGTTAGTGCTTCATGGGAGGTAGAGCTCAAGAAGCAATTGTAATTTGCAAAACTGCAAATTGCATCTCAGGTTTTAGATTCTACCAGCTATGAGAAGTTGGTGTATTACAGGAGGTAGAGCTCGAAATGTAATTTGGAATTTTCTAAATTGCAAATTGTATCCAAAGTTCTAGATTATTTGATATAAAGGGAAGTTGGTTTTTGGGCATTTCAAGGGATTTTATCAAAAAATTAGGGGGTCTCCCTCAGGGTATTTGATGTTATGATATTTTTGGGGCAAAATATCAAAGTGCCAAACCATCAATAAACTACTAACATAAGGAATTCTCAACCAAAGCATCTACACTCTGCTACAAGAAAATTCCTACCACTCTAGGTGGTACTAACTAAAAAAAATGATCTTATAATATTTTTAATTCTTAGGATTAGTGAATATAAGACACAAAAACTAAACACATATATCTAAGTGAGAATCATCCTATACTTATTAAACACTCACAACACAAAACAAAAATGGTGAAGGTGACTTGATTACCAAGAAGAATGTAATCATTCTCGAGGTGTTCATCATTAAGTGATCTAAATATGTTAGAAATCTCTTGTTCATAACTCATGAACTATCTATGTACTTACCTACTCAAACCTTATATTTAACCATCACCATTGAGACACTAAATAAACCAAACCCTTAACAACTCAAAAGGGTATGGGTAATCCTAAGGGTACACACTCAATGTACCATACATATTTCTCTATCCTCATTAATGATAAACAAATGGATAGAAAAATTCTAATGGACTCATTAGGTCTTAGAGTTCAAGCCACAACTTTGATACCACATGTAACAGCCCCATTGGGGTCAACTAGAATTACACAATTTTTTTTTAATTAAACACATATACCAAAAATAGATTAAACCAAAAGAATATAAATAGACCATATGAAATACTCAAAGAGTGATGATAAAAAAATAGGACATTACATCACATACAAATGATCTCTAATATCATGAGAGTGCATCATAATGCAAATATAGAAAGTAATTATATTAACTCAGCCATGATTGATACAATTCTATAACCACCATTGTCAATTTAAAATAATAAGTAATTACAACTCTTCATGACATTATTCAATAATAAGTACAATTAAATACAATTTAAATATAAGATACATGGCTTCCCCAAAGCATAATTTTTGAACTCAAGTATCTGTGACAATCTCAAGTGTCATCTCAATAAGTAGTACTATTATGGTGAGGGAGAGCAACATCTGAGCACTTTTCCATACCAACTATGAAATAATAATCCCATACACTAATCCCATCAAGAATTGTCCTTCCCTTCACAGATGAGTAGATAGTAATGGTATAAGAATCCAAAGAGACAAACAAGTACCCATATACTGTATGATTTCTAAACTAAACATGCAATGTATCATATAAAAATGTTCTATTGTAAGATATCATACAAACATATAAATCATACTCATGAAATGATGATGTCTCACTAGACATAATTTATCCCAAAGTTTTATGAATAAAAAATAATAATGATTTATAGATCAATACGTACCATTTGATCAGACTGCCTTCATCTATCATTATGATGCTGATAAACCAGTGAAGTCCATATCACTCCTTACTCCATATTATCAATGCATATTGGTTAAATATAGTTTAACCACAATATTCATTTAATTTACATCCTACTAGTAAACACATCATATGACATGCTCAACATAGGAGTCACCAAAACATACATTTATTCTATCAAACATATGAATGAATCTTACATTATTTTTTATCCCATACTAAAAACAACGTCTATATTTTATACCACTTGGATAAAATGTATATTTAAATATATTTTTTTACTACCAAAATTATTTTCCAAACATACTACACCCTATGAAAATGCATATTACCATAGTCTAGTATTCTAGGACATAACTACTAGTTTTCCACAATCATTCATATAAAATAGTCTTAAATACATGGAAACATAAGCTTCTACTCAAGTAACTATATATAATGAAGCAATTCATAGTTCCCATAGAATATAAAAATATACTATCATAACATTCACTAAAATTTTAAAGGTTGTATACATGCACACATAAAATCCTAGTAACTATCACAAAGCATACTATTCTTAGTAATAACCAATATGCATATATTTAATTATTAAAACATAGAGGTGATTCTAGACATAATAATTATATTATGTACCATCTAAGTACAACATACATTTATACTATAGTACTCTATGATATTCCATAACATCATAGTTCATAACCACACAATATTATACCTCCCAAGTATACCCTACGTTTAAATTGTATACTAGCATTCAAAGAAACATAACTTATAAGCATGCATCATGATACATGATTATATGATAAATATAACCAAATATTTATACATATTATAAATCTCATAATATGTACTACTCATAAGTGTTTAATATTGAATACATATAACTAATAGTCAATCAATCATTGGAGTGAAATATATAACTCATAAACCCATTATAACATTTATTTATACATCTCATTCTATTTTATAAAAGACTTTTAATATGGTTATATTTTTAGTCCCTCGAACACCTGATGATTAGATAAAATCATACTTCTAGATACGAACTTAGGCATATGACCTAAACAACCATTTTCTTTTATGACTTATGTTGCATACTTAAATGCAGATGTAGATATAACAAACAAAAATCAACATATATGAAACACATGATAATCCAAACTAGTATTTGTTATACATTTTAGGGGTTTGAATTCATGCATTTACTAAGTTAATTTTATGTAATTATTTACTATAGTCCATACTCCACCCATGGAACAATATCTGTAAGGATACACCCCTATACACACACATTTATTATATATTATATTGTAACTTAGTTTAATGTTACTTTTACACTACATATTTTTAAATCACAAGATATATATGATAATTTATCCATACTTATCATAATGAAGACTTTGTTGGGTTTTCTATCCTTCCCATACCTCATTAATCCCCTGATGGATCTCTAATATAATAACCACTCATAACTCCTATGGTTATTAAATATTCCCAAGAAGCATTTCTGAGAGGTTATTCAACCATTTAGATATTGAAAAGGGTTGATCATGTTCTAAAAAGTCCATAATTATTGAAGTTCAAAGTTCCTTGATTTAATTTTGTATATCCCATAATTCCTAGTTTATTTTTTTATACGGATTTGACTAATGTTAGGTTCAAATAGCAATAGCGTAATTCCACCCGTTCAAGGTAAAATAAAACTTTTAGTCTTCTAGAGTTCTCCCTTGATTAATATTTTATACTTACATCATTCCTATATAGTTCCTTTTATATAATCAAAATCTCTCTCAAAAGTTAAGACACTAAAAGGGTTTAATAATCTCTTTTTTTTAATTCACCAAAAATTACTAATTACTTCAATTAAATAAATATCTAATAGAAAATACAAAACATCTTTGCCTATGGTGACTCAAATTCTCATAGCCACTTATCTAAAAATGCAATTTAAAACTTAACCATTATCAAGTGAAATATGTCCTTTATATTTATAAATGGTTATTATCAATAAATAATATTGAGGTAGATTATCATACAAACACCTAGTGTAACAATATCCATAGTCATGTTTTGATTAAATATTACAACCAAGAAAATAAAAAGCATTTCAATGTTATGCTAAATAGGTGGATAAATGATTCCAATGATTTATATAGTATTCTATTTAATGAAAATTGACTTGACACTATAAACTACTAGTAATTAATACATTTCATCCACATAAAAATTGCCATTAGGTAGATAAATATTATGGACATTGGCAGTCAATAAAATTTGAAAAATATGTGAAGTTTCAAAGGCTTTCCCACTTGTCTCTACAAAGCTCACACATCTATCCCACATGGAAAAAAACCCTAGATTATAACTACATATGCTACCATTATTACTATGTTTGAACTCTAACATTCCTTGGATTTTGTGCAGTGTGTCCATCCTTGTGAGATAATGTAGAAGAATAACGGATATGCTTGTTTCTTGAAGGGATTGTGATCATAACACTTTGATATTTTATTGAAATGGTATTTAACCATGTAATTCGACATGGAATGTTTTCTACTTTTTCCTGGTAACTTAGATTCAAAGTTTTAAATATGTTCTTTTCACTGGAAAGCTTAAAAGTTAACTGTTACTTTCACCATAGTATTCATTTTTTTTGGTGATATGACTATTTCATAATAATAGTCAATTCATATAACATACTTATATAATGCACATATATAATAATATATGACTTATATATACAAATAATTTATCACTGTAATGATTTGACCATATACTCACATGTATATTTGATAATATAAATATTTCATATATAATCACTGTAATTGGGTTATAAATCACTGCACTAAAGATGCCAATCACTGCACTAATTTATAAACTGTATCTATGACTTATAAGTAGATAAAATTAATTATAATTATAATATTACCTATTAAATCACCCCATACTAGCAAATATAGTTGTAAGTGTACATAGATCAGATAGGTAAATTGTTATTTTTATTTGTAAGTTACTAACTTTATTACATAAGTTGTTGATCAATTTATACTAGTCATTGGTTATAGAGAAAAGGTCACTGTATATTCTATTATAAAACCATACTTATAAAATAACTACATGGAATGATATAGTAAAATAATTACAAGTCATTGTATTCTATAATTTTAAGTCACTACTCTATAAATACTAGATCACAGTAGTCCATCTAAGTGCTACCACTATATAAAAATCTATAAATTCTTATATATGTACTGGATCTATTAATCATAGAGATACTTTCCAATCCCATTCTATATACTCAATATTGGTAGAGTAATGGTTTAATTTCATAGTTTATCCTTGTTTCCATCTAAATGTATTTAATAATTGACAATTTAATAAATATCTAAAAATTCATATACAAAAGTAAATTCACCTACCTGTTGAAAGGCTTGATCTCATAATTGCTTTTTCATTTTTCAAGCCTTATCCTATATGTTGTGCCCCTTCTAATCGCCTATTCTCTTTTTCTTCTTCTTGGTGTATGACACCTTCCTATTTTCAGATTCCCCCCCCACCTCATATAAGGAAAGAGGCATATCTTTCAGACTTTTAGGATTTTCTTTTACTTTATTTTTTTCAAAATTATTTATTTTTACTTTTATTAAATTAAGAACTTTCCATTTCAATTTTTGTTTTTATCTATTTTGTTTATTATTTACTCAATACTTTTATTTATTCCTTTTTTCTGATTTTATTCTTATTTATTAGAGCATATTTGCTTATTATAGATTAATTTATAGACCAATAACCCAAATTTAGCCTAGTCAAGTAAATATCAAATCACGATCAAACAATTATCTATTAAAAATAATATAATTTTAACTATTTACTATGCATTATATTATATGCTAATTTAAGTGATTTTTCTATCATCCTCTGACATCTCAATCTACATCACCTTCTCTGATGATGCTCTCCCTTCATCATGATTTTAGGGATGATTTCTCCTACTTCAATCTCACAACAAAGTAGGTAGTTAGACTGTAGTAGTCATTATATGTGTGTGTGTGTGTGTGTGTGTGTGTGTGTGTGTGTGTGTGTGTGTGTGTGTGTGTGTGTGTGTGTGTGTGTGTGTGTGTGTGTGTGTGTGTGTGTGTGTGTGTCATGAAATATAGCTAAAATGACAAATCAACATGATAATAAAATAAATATATACTTATAGCTAACTCATAGTAGTGTGATAATATAACCTAAGAAATATCCTACTATCCCATAATAACATATATCTTAAAGCTTAGTCAAAATATAACCAAATCAGATGTGTCAACTATAAATATCCATAGATAGTCAAATAGTTTGCTTAGTGAGGAATCAAGATGTAACATTTGGAACAACTCCTATTTTAAATATCAAACTCCATAGTTTGCCTCATGATAGATATGAAGTCCATTAGGGTGTGGTATGATAGTATACTAAGTTAGAGGTCTCATTATATCATATAGTTCCACCTACTTTCTCACACAAGTACCTAATCTTCACAGTAAATTGATAATTCTTTAAGGGGTCTTGAGGAATGGGGACCATGTTTTTGGAAGGTAGGTCCATTTTTATTTTCATATATATAGCCTTCATTATGTATTTCAATTTTTTCCCAAGCTTTGTGTTCATTATTCAGAGTGTTCCAAGTCCTTGACGTCAATATTCTTTGGCTTTGCTCACTTGTCTAGTGTGTCTCATCCCTGCTAAGGATGTTCTATAGCCCATGTTGTACCTCACTTTCCTTATTTTCATAATATTTTCTTGGCATTCCCCTTGATGGGAATTTATTTTAGATGATCACATGCTTGATCAAATCTACTTACATACACCTCTTGGTTTATATTTTATGTGTTACATTGTAATACTGCAGATAGGACTAGGTTTTCCTCACAAACATCCCTTCAATGTATAATTTACACACCATATCATTTTCATACTATAATTTTATTAGTTTTTTGCAATTTATTACTTTGTATATTATAATAAATAGTAAATTTGAGTATTCATCCTTTAGAATTTTTTATTTTCATCTATCCACCATGTTCATAGGACATTTGACATGGTTACTTTATTTTATTCATGACTCACTTGACATGCTTGTTTCACTTGACTTACATCTCATTTTTAGTCGTTTATTGTTTTTACATGCTTTGTTTAACATGTTAATATTACATATTGATTTACATTCTCATTATAATTCATTTATGTTTTCTTTATGTTTGATTCGACATGTTTATCTTAGATGGGTTTACCTTTCACTTACATATATTTGTTAGAATTTTTATTGCATTGATATTTCATTTACTTATAATGTTTTACATGCTTCCAAATGTGATTTAGTGTGTTATGCATTCCTTTTTTTATTAATGTTTTACATACTTACCAAATTGATTTAGTGTGTTATACATACTTTTTTTTTCATTAATGTTTTGCATACTTCCCAATTTGTTTTAGTGTGTTCAAAAATCCTTTTATTATTTCATGTTTTACATGATTATTATAGTGGTTTAGTGTGTTCTAAATTCCTTTTTTTCATTAATGTTTTACACACTTCCCAACTTGATTCAGTGTGTTCAACATTAATTTTTTACATTCATGTTTTACATGCTTTTTCATGTGAGTTAATGTGTTTTACATTCATTTGTCATCATTTTTTAATTTACATGCTTTGTATTTTGGTTCTAACCCAGCCCTAACAATCCCGAATTACCAATTTTCTAGGTCATTTAATCAATTTTGAGATTTATTCATTACTACTTTGACCATCTTGTGTAGGCACACATTGCTTCTATTATTATTCTTGTATCCATAGGGTTTCTCAAATATAGGTATTATGCCATCCATGATCGAGACTATGATATTTGCATGCATTAATTCCATATAAAGGTAAGTCAAGGTATGTATATGGTACTTTTGATTAATTTCATATAATTTCATCAATAATTTCAATATTTTATTCTTTAGTTAGCTCAATTTTGTATGTTGTTATGTTATTTAATGAAGCACCATCCCCCATTACACTTTTGTGACACATGATGAGATTCGAGTAGGGAATATGTATATGCACAATATTTTAAAACTTTATCATTTACTAACACTTTCTCTCTTATAATAACCTATTGAATTTCAATCTCTTTGAGTGCATGCCCTAAAGGGTGCACCAAGAAAGGGGTGGGCAGATCATTGGTGATTTGTAAGATTGTTGTGGCTTTGTATCATTCCTACCATTAGTAGAAATTATTTAAGTGTCTACCCATTCACATCCTATCATGTATTCTTGAAATCTTAAAATATGGCTAAGTCTTAAATATTGAAAACCTTAACTATGGCTAAGTCTAAAATCTAGTGGACCTTCCAAAATATAGAATTTGAATTATAGCTCTTAGAGGTTCAAAACCTCTCTTAAACATTTTGAAAATAATAATAATATAAATTAAAGTACAATAAACTATATGTCCATGTATAAGTGTAAACTTACACTACGTCTTTTAGCACATTTCATGCCCTTACCCAATTCCCTAAGAAATCTTCCTTCTCAAATAACCCTTAATTAAGGAAAACCCCACTTTTCCAACTATGTGGGCAAACACATATGCAATCATCCACTTTACACCCAATTTTCCAACTATGTCATCCAAAACATACATATTCAACAACTTTACACCCATTTATTCTACAAAGTTAACCTAGTCGATCCAATTGTGAAGGTTAAACTATACGTTATGAAACTAGGTCAGCCTGACCGACCTAGTTTAATGCCTAATGACTACTTTTACCACCTAACAAGATTGAATTGCTTAATATTTTTGAATAATTTTTTGGAAGGGTTTAGGATCAATACTTTTCTTTAAATATCACCTTTAATTCAATCTAATAGGGAGAAACATTCAGTTTTTCATTATTGCATCTCATAATTCTAAAATCTCTACACTTGAGGAGTAGTTACTTATTGCCATGGAAGGAAAGAAACTTGTCTTGTGAGAGAGTCTTGGATTTAAATTAGGAGTATTTTATCCTAGAGATGTATTCTAAAAATATAAATTAAAGTATAATAAACTATATGTCCATATTTAAGTGTAAACTTACACTACCTCTTTTAGCACATTTCATGCCCTTACCCAATTCCCTAAGAAATCTCCCTTCTCAAATAACTCTTAATTAAGGAAAACCCACTTTTCCAACTACGTGGGCCAAAACATATGCAATCATCCACTTTACACCCAATTTTCCAACTATGTCATCTAAAACATACATATTCAACAACTTTACACCCATGTATCCTACAAAGTTAACCTAGTCGATCCAATTGTGAAGGTTAAACTATACATTATGAAACTAGGTCAGCCTGATCGACCTAGTTTGATGCCTAATGACTACTTTTACCACCTAACAATATTGAATTGCTTAATATTATTGACTAATTTTTGGGAAGGGTTTAGGATCAATACTTTTCTTTAAATATCACCTTTAATTCAATCTAATAGGGAGAAACATTCAATTTTTCATTATTGCATCTCATAATTCTAAAATCTCTACACTTGAGGAGTCATTACTTATTGCCTTGGAAGGAAAGAAACTTGTCTTTTGAGAGAGTCTTGGATTTAAATTAGGAGTATTTTATCCTAGAGATGTATTCTATAATGTGATCCTTACAAATCCATAATAACATCTTTCAAATCACCATTAACCAAGGGAGAGATTTTGACACAACATGTTGATTTAAGGTAAGTATTCCTAACTCTTACTCCATTTTATTAGGTAGATATTATATACACATAATATTTTCAAAATTTTATCACTTAATGACACTTTGTATCTTGTAGGAACCCATTGAGTCTCAATATCTCTGAGTGTACACCTTAAAGGGTGTAGCGAAAAAGGGGTGGGCAGACCATTGGTGCTTCATAAGATTATTATCCCTTTATCCACTTTCCATCTTCACACTTGTCTCATAAAACCATTTACCCTAAGATTATTCTGCTTTATTGTAAACATTCCAAAAATTTGTCATATCATTATCCTCCTTTTTTCTTGCATTGACCCCTTTTCACTAATTGACTGTACTAGGTCTAGTAGGTCAACCCTATAAAGTTTTCAAACTCTGATTACTATATAGGTTGACTAGGTCGACCTTGTACTATTTTTGGTTATTTTCACTTGAGAGTTTTGTTATCCCTTTAGATGACCTAGCTCAGGACCTAGTGATTTATCTCCTAAAAACATATAGGGTCAACTAGGTCTAATTTATACAACCAACATATTTGGAAGGATTTAGGGCAAGATCCACATATATATATATATATATATATATATATATAGTTCATTTCCAACCATTTGAGAAGAGAGAAGTAAATAATAATAGGTGTGAATAAACATCTACTTATTAACCATTATACTTGAGGAATAAAGCTTAGGGTTCCATATTTTATTTGGAGATATGGATCTTGTCTTATGGAAAAGTCTTTTGGATGCATAAATAGGTTATGTAGCCTATAGATGATTTGTATTTGTTATCCTTAAATACCACAAAAATATCTTGCAAAGCACCTTGGCTAAGGGAAATATAGAGGATTGGTGGGTTCATCTTCAAAGGTGAGTATTCTTATATTTATTTCTACTTTGTAAGAGTATATAGATAATGCAGTTGTGCTTCTCTCCCATGTAATATGATTATATATACATTGAAGTAAGTATATGTATTCTATGCATGTTTAGTTTAGTTTTTTAATTTATAACCCCCACTTTGTGCCACAAGATTTGGTGAGCACTAGATTAGATTTATTTTCTTGTTTATTAGGCATAAGTGAAATATCAAACCTAGGACTCTTTTAGGGTTGTTGCATGATTATGTTAGACTATAGACTTTAGAACTCTTCATATCATGGTGTATTATGATAAGTGATCCAACAATTGGGTCTCTAAAATACCCATATTGGTCATGCTCCTGCTTAACAAATGTATTCCTAATAGAAACTGTAGGTATGCTATATCTTCTCCAAGATAGGATTGATTTATAGACATTATACATTTATGATTGCATATATTCTAGTGAACCCATTATGAATTAACTCTTGTAGTATTTTTTCACTTATTTCATTATTTTTCATCATTATTTTTATCATATATTTACCATAATGGGTTGACTGGATTGGCCCATCTCTAACTTTTGTGTGCAGGTTTTTAGGTACAAGCTATTAGATCAACCCTATCAACTTAGTACATGTTTTTATATTTTCAGACTTCTAGTCTAGACTACTAATTTGACCTATTTGACCAAGTAAAATTTTAGACATCCTATTAAACATACTAGGTCAACCCAGTCAACCTTGTATAGTAAATGTACTCATCAAGTGGCTTATGCACAGTTAGGTCAACCTAGTCGACCCTGTTAGTAGGATTTGAAAGAATTCAACAAGGTTATTTAATAGGAATTTTCCTTCTCTACATCTTCAAACCCACCAAGTTCCTTTCTATCATTTCTCTCTTTCCTTATAGTCTTTCTTTTCACAATTTGCATTCTTTAAAATTGCCCTTATACAATCAACTAGATTGACCTTGTCGACCTAGTTTTGTATTTTATGTGTTATCTAGATAACTAGGTCAACTCTACCAATCCTATTTATTTTTAGACATTTAATTTCATAGTACAGAGGTGACACTTTCAACCCTATTTTATATTTTATGCATATGATATTAATTGCATCGACACTTTACTGTGTTTCAAATTTGGAATTAACCTTTATATGTTAGTAATTAGCTCACACTTCCATTTTTTTTGCTTGCATGCTTAAAATAGATCACATATATTAATTATGTGGTTTTCAATTAATCATTTAGTTTCACTATTTTATAATTTATGCACACACAACCAAATCACAAAATCTAAACAAGCATTTTAACATTTGACTACTCAAGGCCAACCTACTTGGATTTTATCACTAAGGGGGAAGTTAACTTGATGTTTTGGTCAAGTATAAAACATGGTTAATGGTATATTATGGATAAACACTCGATACCCTTATCGCTGTAGTGTGTGAAGTTAGGGGGTAGGCCCTAATACCAATCCTATATAATTACCACTATGGATCCCTTTCAGCCCAAACTACCTATAACTATCTTTAATTAGTTTCTAGTTCCTTACTTATAGCCAAATTTCCATCACATTTAAAGACATATCCTAATAATCTTATAAATATTTGGGTTGACCATTTAACTAGTTCTTTACTTTTTAGGTTGATTGCTTACTCTTTGCTCAATTATATTTTAAAATATTGCATTAGCCAGTGGTGGTGCAAGGTTTTGTGATATGTACCCCAATTTTATTAGCCAACATTAATCCAATTTATTGTTTATTTCTCTTCAATTATTATTTTTCAAGTTACTTGTAAAAATTATCTTGTTTTGATTCACAATCTGTCATATGCTTTTTAAGTTTCCCTATCTACTGTATTGGGTTGACCTAATCAAACCTATACATTTTTCAAGCCTCTATTCACTATAATGGATTGACCCAATCAACCCTGTAATATTTTTAGACCATCTTCACTCTTTTACCAACCTCTATCCATTATACTAGGTCACCTAGGTCAACATTATATTATTTATAGGCCCTATTTTTTGTGTTAGGTTGACCTAGTCAACTCTATACTATTTATCACTTCGTATCTCTTTGTTATTTTTTTCACCTCTTTATTTTGTGGTTATCTAGTCTTATCTCATCATGATGACATCTTTTCATCCTTATATTAGTCAATAACATTGCATAATTAAGGATTTAGATAATAACCTCACTTATTTTATTATTGTAGATGAAACTATCCACTTTCTTCCTTCCTCTTCTCCTAAACCAAAACAAATAATTACATAATTTAATTTAGTTGAGGTCCCTAATTATAATACTCTTTCCAATACCAATTTTGGGAATCCTCCACCAATTAATCTTCCTCCTATCAACACCAATACCCATCCTAAAAACATCAATCCACTTATTGATACAGCTAAACTTCTTGCACAAGTCATACAACAAATGAACATCATGTAAACAACCAATCAATATCAAATGATGAACATGCAACAACATTTATTAAATATGACTAGTCAACCACCTTAACTCATCATGTCTCAACCAAATCAAAATTGTGTCCCTCCTCTTAGAGATGCTAATGTGAATATCATCCCTCAACCTTTAATGAATAACAAAATGCTTCAACATCTTCAAAATGAATCTTTAGCCCCATTTATTGCATCTAAATATATTGTAAATATTTATCAAAATATTGCATATAATGGGCTTAAGGACCCTACTATCTTTATTAAATCTTTTGGTAATATATATAAGGAATGGGTCCAAACTAACACCTTTGCTACCACCAAGCTCTTAGCCAAAACATTTGTTAGTGATATAATTGAATGGTAAAACCAAATTCCTATAAATTCCATCTCAAAACTAGAGGATTTAGTCAATGCTCTAGTGAAGGAATTTCAACATGATGATCTTCCTGAAAATTACCTTAGCCATTTCATCAATGGCAAGTAACTTCCTAATGAATCTACTCACACTTCCATCAAATGATGGAAGTATCTAGATCACAAAGTGGACCATAACATGAATGATGATACTCTTTTAAAACTATTTGTCACTGCTCTTAAACCTCCCCTTTAATACAAAGTTTGCATATTTTCACCTCAAACTTTAGACAAAACCTTAGACCAAGCAAAAAGGCAAGACTTTCTTATGACTCAATTTGAAGCACCTCAAAAAACTACTAAAGCACCTTTTCAATCATTTTATCATAAAATTTAATCATCCAAACCTCCCCAACATAAAAATGGACCATCCAATTCAACTAATTTCAACCCAACCCACCCTCCCTTGAGTCTATAATAATTTAATTAGAAATTTCCACCCTTTAAACCCATGAGCTCTGATTCTTCCAAACCTCCTCTAAAATGGTATAATCATGATAATTTTTTTTGGTGGCATGTTACTATAGGTCATTCTCATGAGTCTTTTCATGATCTTCACCATTTTCTTCTTTCTTCCTTTCATGGTCTTGATTTTAATTTTGATACTCTCACAAAACAACATTATCAAGACTATCTTTAAGCTTCTCAAATTCTACCTAATGATCAAAAACACTTGTTTTATACCTATACCTCATCCACTAATTTTATTAAAACCACAATTGAACCTTCTTCCTACACTAATAAATATAGGATAACTCACATGAACAACTTTAAACATATTGTGGCATCCATTGAACCTCAACCTCTTAGGCCACATGAACCAAAGGAGTACTTAGTTCAAATGCCTACTCCAAAGCATATCATACATGGTCTTCTTTTACCTCCTTTACATATTCATACCTCTCCTACACATCATATGTCACATTTAACATCCTTAAAATCTAACAAACCAACACATTTACCTATCTCCAAATGCACCTACTAACCCAATAAAAGTCATTTTAATGGTTCAATGTTACTTCCCTCCAACTCACATGTCGGAGAATCTTTAGATACCCATCCACATGTCCTTTTAGAATTTAGGGACTATTGTGATGTCCATCCCTAAATCCACTTACCTATTGGGGCATCTTACAATGCACACTCTTATTTTACACTGCATAATAACAAACAAATCCATCTTTAAGAAACTTTCTGATTCTTATAAACTTGTATTTCACATGCTCATATTTGATACATACATTAGACTAGATCTTATTTTTTCTTTTTTTATCTCATGTTTCTTTGTTTTTGTGCACTTTATTTATTTTAATTTCACTTTATAAGCATCATTGTCTTCCTTTACATTCTTTGGTTTTATTTCACATTACATTTGGCATTTACTTTCATTTTTGTCCTCTTATATTTATTTTATCTTTTTTATGTTATTATTTGCCTTAGTAGCTTTATGATTATTTTTACCCATATTTATAATTTACCCCCATGGGTTTCTATTTTTTGATTTTTCAATATAATACCATGGATAAGACCTGGCCCTCCTCACAAAATACCACATTTGCTTCATTTCTCATTTTATTATTTCACATATTTCTTTTTGGCACCATTGTGGGTTTCTATTTTATGAGTTGGAGTATAATACCATGGATAAGATCCAACCCTCCTCATAAAATTACCATCTTATCATTCCTTTTCTAGAGAGTGTTTTTGATCCTTGTTCTCATCTTTAGTTTTTGCTTCTTTTTATAAATGTAATTTGCACAACAGTCTATGTTAGCATGTTTTCCTATTTATCCCTCATCCTTACGATAAGGAATCACACTTTTCTATCATTGTCTCACTTTTTTCCCTTTGTCACATTTTTTGTAATTTGAATTAATTTAAATTTCTCCATGTGTCACTCCTCTTGATCTCCCCTTTCTTTCACTCTACATTGGCCAAAATAAGGTCAAAGTCAAGATAACACTTTTATTTCACCTATATTTATGAGACTCTTAGACCCCATTATCTTTGAAGTTATCTCTCTTATAAACCAAGTCCCAAGTATTCAAATTAATGTCATCTTTAGGACCCATGTTTGGTTTTACAAATTTGTATGGAGGAAGAATAGAAAAAGCCATCAAGAAATTTAAAAGCTAAATCATTTAAAAAAAAGGCAATGACATACAAAAGACAACATAAAAATCTCAAAACTCAAATATCACACCAAAAGACATGATTAATAGCACATCTCTTATCTCCAATCAAATCTCAAACTCCACAGTTGGCCTCACATAGAGTCAAGGTCCTTTAGGGTGTGGTAGGCCAGTAGATTGGAATAGGAGAATTCAAAAAACTCTATGGTGCTACCTACTTTCTCATACAAGTACCCAATATTTGAAATAGATTGATGGATATGTAATTGGTCTCTAAGAATGGAGAAAACATTATGGGAAGGTAGGTCCTTATAATATTCATGCATATAACCTTCATGGGATGATCTATATATGCATTTATTGATCTAAGACTTGTGTGACTAAGAGAAGTTCTTCATATTCCTTAACGTCAAAAGTCTTATTGTTTTGACAAACCTAATTTTAGTGTCTTGAATTCAATAAAGAGTTCCTCTCCCTTGGTTTTTCCTTCATTCTCCCCTCCACCCATTTAATTTGACCCATTGATAGGCAAATTGTGATTACAAATCTATTTTCCCTCTTCTTTAAATTCCTTCTTCTTCACCTCTTAAAAACATGATAAAATTACTTTGTTTTAGTTTTATCTATCATTAGAGAAAAATAACATGTCTAAGTAACTATGGATTAAGTTATTACACCATTTATTTACCACACCACCTCATTGTCATACTAGTCATGTCATTTTGTACCTTAGATATTTGAACAATCACTAAGTTTGAGTTTTTCATCCTTTAGAGCTTTTGATTTTCATTTATCCATCATGTTCTTGTTTGATTTTTTTGGACTTAACTTATCTTACATAAGACATTTTCCATTATTACATGTTTCTCTTTATATATGCCTTCTTCCTATTTGTCTCACATCTTCAATTACATTTCATTTTTAGTGTTTCATGTTTTTATTTTTGCCTATCTTACATGAGTTTACTTTTCCCTTTCTTACATATCTTTGTTCATGTTTTATTGCATGGATATTTCATTTTTCATTATGTTTTACATGCTTCTCGATGTGATTTAGTATGTTCTACATTCCTTTTTACCATTTATGTTTTACATACTTTCCAACATTATTTAATGTGATTTACAATCATTTTGTCTTTCATTTGCCAATCATTTGTCATTCATTTTCCATCATTTTGTCATTCATTTACCCTTAATATTTTGGTTCTCACCTTGCCTTAACAATCCTTATTTTCCAATTCTTCCTAATGTCCTCATATCTTTATCTTAATACATTTACACTACTATATGCCTACCTTCCCAAAATTTTGATTTTTAGCAATTTTTTGTACTAATCTCTATAGGTTCACCTAATGTTATCACATTGGACACATTTTAATTCTCTCAAAGTATCCTTATTTATCTATGACACTAAGTTAAGTAAAGGTATATGTTTTTCAATTATGTCATTTCATTTATCTTATTTTTTGCTTACTGCACTTTACAACATCAATGTTGTGTGTTATCATGTTCTATTTCCTAAATCACCATCTCATGTTGCACTTACATGACACATGATGAACTTAGAGTGGTGAATATATATACACATAATATTTTCAGACTTTTATCACTTACTAACACTTTCTATCTTACAAGAACCCGTTGAATCTCAATCTCTCTGAGTGCACACCTTAAGGGCTGCACCGGGAAAGGGGTGAGCATACCATTAGTGCTTTGTAATATTATTGTCCCCTTTTCCACTTTACATATACACACTTATATCCTAAAACTATTTACCCTAATATTATTATCATCATCTTTTTTACCTATTCCAAAAAAAAATCATATCATTATCCTCTTTTTTCTTGCCTTGACCCCCTTTCATTAGTTGACTATACTAAGTTGACTGGGTCGACCCTTTATAGTTTTTAGCCTCTAATTACTATATATGGTCAACTAGGTCAACCCTATACTATTTTTGGGTATTTTGACTTGAGAGTTTTGTTATCCCTTTGGCTAACCTATCTCAAGACCTCGTGATTTATCTCCTAAAAATAGACAAGGTCGATTGGGTCAACCTTGTATAGTCAACATTTTTAAAATGATTTATGTAAAGATCTATCTATATATACAAGTTCATTTCAAAAAATTTGAGAAGAGAGAAGTGAATAAGAAGAAGTGTGAATGAACATATGCTTATTGACCATTCCACTTGAGGAATAAATCTTAGGGTTACATACTTTCTCTGGAGATTTAGATCTTGTCTTGTGGAGAAGTCTTTTGGATGCATAGATGGTTGTGTAGCCTAGATATTATTTGTCTTTATTATCCTTATATACCACAATAATCTATTACAAATCACCTTGGCCAAGGGAGATTTTGAGGCTCAATGGGTTCATCTTCAAAGGTAAGTATTCCTATATTTATTTATCCTTTGCAAGAGTAGATATATAATGTAGTTATGCTTCTCTCCCATGCATTAAGATTTTGTATACATTGATGTGAGTATATGTCTTCTATGCATGTTTAATTTAGTTTGTTTTGTTTATAATCCCCACTTTGTGCCAAAAGATTTGGTGAGCACTAGATTAGATTTAATTTCTTATTTAGTAGACATAAGTGAATATCAAACTTATGACTCTTTTAGGGTTGTTTCATGATTGTGTTAGACTATAGGCTTTGGAAACCTTCATAACATGGTGTATTATAACAACTGATCCCCTATTCAAGTCTAGTGGATCCCCATATTAGTCATTCTCCTTCTTAATAAGTATATTCCCAATCAAAAGTGTAGGTATGCTCTATCTTCTTCGAGTTAGGATTGATTTATAGACATGATGCATTTCTGATTACATCAGATATTGGAAAATTAATAGGTTTAATGTTTTAATCATTGTTTAGAATTACCTCTACTTTGACTTGAGCATATTTTTCCTTTGAATGTTGTGTTTTATTTATTTAACTATCACCCTTTATGCCACAAGATTTATCAAGCACTAAATTATATTTATTTGATGTATTATATACTTAATTAAAGTTATTGTGTGGTGCTACTTGACTAGAGGCTTTAAAACCTATTTAGTGGTGTTGTGTGATAAGATATCCCTTAGGTAGGTTTAATAGATCCAAATTTTTCATGCCTTGATATAAAAATATATTCAATGAGTTGTTAATATTACATTCTCCAAGCTTGGAATTCACTAAGTAGGACAAGTTGTAGATCCATCCTAATTCATTGCATATATAAAGTACTTGATTTTAGAGATGTTCAATTAATTGCTATCCCAAAGAGAAATAATACTTAGTTGGGCTTACTGTGTGTAAGAAGAAATATAATAGAAATAGGTGTAAAGTATATAGGATTGATATTTTGGACTAGTCATCAAATTTTATAAATTTTACTTCTATAGCCTATAGACATTATGATTAGATATGGACACTACCATCGACACTAATGTTTGATTATGACACAAGTTTTTAGTAAAAAAATGTTGAATATGGATGTGATCAAATTATTTGTTTTATGTTTTCTATCACCTTTCTGATGATGTATTTAGATATGGAATATATGCCATTTTTAGTTGTTGATTGATCAAACACTAGTTCTTCATCCTTATTTACCTTTAGAATGGGTTTGCTAAAAATGGGTTAATGGACTCATGGTGTTAAGTTCACCTAAAATACACCTCCTTCAATGGGAACTACCTACATATAAAATTATCTAAGGAGGTCCTTAAACTTATGTAGTTCTCCCCTATTGTGGGAAAGTGTGTGCACAAGGGTGAAATATACTATATGATTGTGTATATAATGATTCTTGTAACCTGACAAATATCACTCATGGGTTAATTTTTGAATCCTTTAGACATGTAGTATGATTGATCCTATGCTTGATATGAAAATAGGGATAAATAGAGTAGAATACATTAATTTTTTAATTGACTGATTTAGTTTTAGTAACTATCTTCTTGGTATTTATTAGATGAGGAATGAAAGGGCTTAAATTTTATTTATACCATACATTTTGAAAATATCTCATGATAGGTTTCAATAAGATAAATAGGTTGACCCATAGGTTTATAAACATTTGAAATTTAGATGGCCTTTGGAAATTGGACACTAGATAAGGATATGGACACTATTTTTAGTGGTAGGTGTCCCTTTGTGATAGGTAGTGTATAGAAGGCCAAAAAATAGTTATGGATATAAAACTAATAATGAAGGATGTTTATTAGGTTTTAATTTTTTTTTGTAGTGTAGGAGACTTAGGTAATCATAATGATATAGATCAAATTAAGAGATGGTCATTTAGGCATAGTGAGATCAAAAATGTGAGCATTTCCGTAACAGGGAGATCTAAAACTAAAGGGTAGAGCCCTGATTTATATTTGTTAAATTTATAATACAGAGATGCTATAAGTATTCCATTGTATTATCTACATCCATCCCCCCATTAATATAGTAATGCATAAGGATGATATTACTAGTTTAAAGGAAATAGATATGTAATTGGGTGTATATAATGTTTTATGTGGAATGGATCTATTACATAAACACATTATACAAATATCTTTTTGAATATAATAAAGTAATGTTCTGATTTGAAATATGTATGTATATGTATATATGTTTAAATGTGTGTGTGTGTGTGTGTGTACAAAAAAATAGAAATAAACCTATTTAAGCATGTGCAATAAACACAAAAAATAATGTACAACCAAGGGGTAACTAGAGCATATCTTGTTTAATGTTATGTATTGAATTGGTGAATTAGATTCATTCCACACCACTGATTAAGCTTTGTGTCCCACTCATTATTTCTACTAATTGTTTCTTCCACCTAGACACTACCATTACCTCAAGACACTACCATATACATAAGTGTCCAAATTTGATGCAAGTGTTTAGCCTTAAATATTCATTGAAACTAATTAAAACTTTCCCTAAAGCTATGGTGTCTCTTGTAATATTGTTTCCTTTTTTTGAAAAAATAAAATTATGCATATAATATAATCAATGATTAAAACTCTATCTCCTTTTGCATATAACCATCTATAACTTGGTTAAAGAGGGTTAGCATGTGAGTCGAGCTAGCCCTAGAAACTTGAATATTTCTAAGTGCTACCTACATATCCATATACTCTGAAGAGGGTCTCAGACTCACATGTAGTTATCCCTCCTAGGTATGTGTATGTAATGGTGATTGTGAAACTATATGCTCTTTATTCCATTGAAACCCTTAGCACAAACAATACAAATGTAAATTATTTTTTGAATACTTTAGATTTAAAATTTTAACAATTATGTACGTAATTAAATTTAATAGATTTTGAATAAGATAAAGTATGTACTAATTAAGAAGGTTTCTTTGTGAAATAAATTATGCAATGTATATTTATAAATAGGAAACCCTTTTGATTTTTAATTATAACTTAGTGGCAGAAAAAAAATTGATAGTAGAATAAACATATAGAGATTAATGAATGGTCATAAAATTAAAAGTATGGAAAAATTATCAAATGATAAGACTGGACACTACTGTCTTTGCTAATGTCCAGGGGATAAAAACATAGAAATGATCATAACATGGGTAGGAATCCATGAAGTAAAATATAAAATGGTATAGTTGATAATCAAAGGATATAAATAATCAAATAAAAGTAATAAAAGGAACATGAATTGAAAGGGTTCATGTGAGATCATGCCAATAAATTCCTCACTCTCTGTTAAAAGTTATATAAATGTAAAGTTATGAAAAACATACTATGAAACTATGATTATACTAAATATAGGTATCTACATCCACTTTAATCTAGTAATGCATGAAAATGAAGTTACTAGTTTAAAGGAAAGGAAATGCATACCTCAGTGTGTATGACACACCTTGTCTCTACTTGAGATCTATTTAGACTTGTTTCTGGAATATTGATCCAATGAAAAGAATGTAATAGTGTAATCAAAATATATAATTTGAAAATGAATAGTAGTAGAAAATATCTAGATAAATAAAGATCATGGATAGAATACACGTGTATGTGTTACATAGTGATGATATTGGGATGTAGATATCACTATAAAAGTTGGTGAAGTAGAAAGGGAATTCATACCTCATACATTTTATAGTTAATATAATTAGTGACAACACAAGTGGTCATATGGGTTTCACGTTGGAATTATCATATCTAGAACATGGAGAGTTTGGAGGTGATCATGCCCCCAACCTGGCATAATGAGATTGGTGTTATGGCCATTGAGATCATTAAATCCCAACCAACACAACTGAATTGTAAATATATACATGTACATATGCATACAAACATATAAACATATATGTATATTTGTGTGTATATGTGTATATATAAACATACATATATACAAGATGAGATTGATTAAATCACTCACTCTACATAAAATTACACACACACACACACACACACACACACACACACACACACACACACACACACACACACACACACACACGTGTGTACGTGTGTGTGTGTGTGTGTGTGTGTGTGTGTGTGTGTGTGTGTGTGTGTGTGTGTGTGTGTGTGTGTGTGTGTGTGTGTGTGTGTGTGTGTAATTTTATGTAGAGTGAGTGATTTAATCAATCTCATCTTGTAAATATGGTGAGTTTGGTTTATTTAATCAACATAACCTATAAATATAGTGAGGATAAATTATTCAATCACTTCAATCTATAAAAATAATCAACTGATGCAAGGAGATAAGATTCGTTAATAGTACTTCTTGGTGTAATTGGTGTGTCCTAGTGAAATATTTTGTAATCTAGTGAATCCAAGAGATAAACCCATGCATTTTTAAAATCATATAATGAATTAAATACATTCATGTTCCCTATCATATATGGTGTGATATATGTATATTTTTATTCCATGTTTTGTGTAGTAAAAGTACCAAAAATATGATAAAGTTTGTTCCAAATTTATGAAAATCAATGCCAATGTATATAATGTTTTGACCTAAATATATATTTGAATCATGAAATTAACTAAAGATTATGAAAGTGTGGAGGCCATGTCTTTGTGATATGCCCCAATTAAAATATGAATATAATGAGTAAGTTTATAAGTGCGGAAGTCATGTATTTATGACATGTCCCCATTGAAATATGGAAATATTTAGAAAGTGTGTAATTGTAGGGGTCATGCCTTTATGGTGTGCCCCCATTAAAATCTATAAAATGTGTCAATTTAGAGGTCATTTTGCTATGACATACCCCCATTGATATACCTTGATTTTGAGGTAGGGGGAATATAATTTTGTAATCACTGCATCTCAAAAGGATGAAGTGGATATTAGGTATTTATGAAGAATATGGAATTTGATTGTGTATTGATAATGTGCCTCAATTTTTTATTAATATGGAATGTAGCATTATATATTGATATTTTGAAATTTGAATAATTCTTAAGTTGTATTAAAATAAATAGATGATATTATATGTGTGAAAAGTAGTTATGTAATTGACACAATATAGAAATGCTCATTGCATGGATCACAACACAACTTATGATTTTAAATTTTGGTAAACACTACTAAAAAAATGGTCTTTTAAATTTCTAATAGTTGAAAGGTCAACAACTATATAATGAGGTTTGAAAATAAATTTTCATTTTGAATTTTTTTTTCTCTATAGATATTAAAAAATGCCTCATGGATGAGATGTATGATTGATGGAATTTGAGTTATTTTAGGCCAATTTTGAAGGACATGAGCTTAAAGAGCTAGCAAGTAGAACACATTTTGTATAATTTAGCAATTTTTTTTTGAATTTTTCATTTTTCTACAATTTTTTATGTTTTTGAAAGATGACGAACACTACTGTCATTGATTTTGATAGTACTATAGATATTTCAATGGTAGCATTTAATTTCATGATGGTAGTATCCTAAGATACCATCATGAATTGACAATAGCATTAAACACTAAAATCTACTAGATTTTTGGATTTTTAACCTTAAAATATGTTTTTAAATTGATTGAACTTGATAATTGATGCATGTTTTTATAATTCATTTATGTAGAAGGATGTTTCAATCCTTTATTTTTGCAATGGAAAGCATTTATATACCCTTGCTGAACTGGGCTTGGAATTTTGGATGATGTTGATTTAGGTATTATTTATCAAGTAAGATTAGGATATTTGGCCCATTTAGGACAAGTCCCCTATGATATCCTTCTCATGATAATATTATCTAACAAATGGGATACTGACACCTACACTAAATAGCTCCTCATAAGGGAGATGATGTAAAATTTGGAGGATGTTTATTAGATTCTAAGGTTACTAATCATAGGGGATAGGGTATAGGTATATAGATATTATAGTATTGGTTATATTTGGAGGTCTCATATGTACTTTATTGGGTAGAAAATAGTAGATTTAGAGTCAAGCATTACTATCCATATAGATACTATTAGTAGATCTAATGTTCTATGATTATGGAAGTTTGTTTATTGCTTACTAACTTTTTTTATAGCTATCGAATGTGATGGGGTAGTGATATCCTCTCATATGTATCACATTTTCATAAAATTGAGGATCAGGGAGTGATATTTTCATGGGAGCGTACCATGATAGCCCATTTGTACATAGATTTTATAGGTTTTGCTTGGAGACATAGAGTGGCAGCTTAAGATCTGGTACAATTTTTCATGTATGGGCATATGATCATATTTAAGTTATGAAAAGTTGGTGGGAATTTATTAGGATGGGCCCATAGTTAAGTTTTTGTAGCATGATGGGTGGTGTCATGTGGTAGAACACATACTACTATGAAGTATTACATTATACTTGATCTATTGACACTAGAATAGATTATATGGTGGCCATATATGACATTTATAGGGTGGGATGAGGGCATGTAGGAGTTATCACATGTTCTCACTAGCATGTGGTTGGTTGATCACTTTTATGGAGTTTATGATACATTTCATTATGATCACTTTTTATGATAGTTTAGTATTGAATAGGGGGTGACTTTATATTCATATTTTTAACATCACACCATTAGAGCTAGCCATAGGATAAATAGTAGATTAGCCTCATCAAGAATAGATTTGGGTAATTTTCATGTTAAATAGAGATATCTAGTTATACCAATAACTACCATCTATGATGTTGGATGCACAAAAGCATATATGCATTTATGGGTAGGTGATTAATGTCCATTATTATTTTTAATGATTTTTCCCCTAGTGCAGTACCTACAACATAGAGAGGTGATGACATATGTAGACATGGTGGAGACCCCATAGGTCCACAACCTTTGTATGAGGATGGAATTATAGAAACATGTAGGTATACTATGTATAGTTGGTTTTTATTGATATACAACAAATGTATTTGGATTTGTATTTATGATCATTGGTTGCATGTAACCATTAGTGGAAATTGATGGTAGGGTGTGTTATATGGACCCTAACATAGAGTGTGCCCATGTAAATTATTAGGGATGGTTTTTTTGAGAGAGTTTTAGACATTATAGGTGCTCATGTTCCCTATTTAATCATGTTACTATAGTAGTGTAGGCATTCCATATAGTAGTAACTGAGTGTGATGAGCTACATGTGGATTTGTATAGGTGAGACATCCCACAATGGATCTCAAATGATATTATGTAGATTTTGAATGATTTCTATGATGATATTAATCAAGATCATGACCAGACACTACATCAATTAGGTTCACTAGAGGAGAGACTACTAGAGAAATCATGATCTCATGGGCCTAGATAGGATTTAGGAGCCTCTAATTCTATAGATGTGATATTTATGGAGATAGATAGTGATGATGATAGATATATATCTTGGGATAATCCCCCTAATTGTGACTAATGTTGTTTATTATATAAAATTACATCATTGTGTGTGTGTGTGTGTGTGTGTGTGTGTGTGTGTGTGTGTGTGTGTGTGTGTGTGTGTGATTATGCTTCTTTTTTATATTTTGTCTTGAATGGAAATGCATTTATAATGATTGCTTATTTGAATGATTTTATTTTTTAATTTATATAAGAAACATTTAAATGTAATAAATGGACTTGTGATAAAATCTTTGGAAATTTATTGGTTATTTACTAATATTGAGGAAATCACTTTACATAATGGAATCCAGTTGTAAATAATAAATCTAAACAATAATGGTTATATGGTAGCTTGTTTATTACTCTTGTTTCTAGCATTATAACTAGTGTATCTATAAGGTTACCAAGTGTATCTATTTAATTTTTATTTTTGCATGCTTTTTTGTACCCAAATATGTTTTGTAGATATATGAGTATGTTATATCAAGTTTTATTCAATGCATTTTCCACGTGACCCTCTACTGGGATCTGTTGAGTTCAACATCCCCCTATTTCTAAAAAATGGGGATCCTTATGTCAAATTATGCAAATTTGTGCCCTAAAATTGAAAATTCACTTAATCAGAGTGTCACTAGCATGTTTATACATTATTTTTTATTTGAAGATCATCCATTGAAACACTTTAAGTTCACTTGAAGTGTCATTTGTCAATTTATAAACACTATGGACATGTTGTCGAGACCCTATGGGATGTTAAGAGTGTTTGGAGTAAGTATGGAAGTACATGGTATTCATCTGGTCCCTCATTGTGTCCATCTAGACATTTTGGTCTAATGGTAAAAATTTTGAATAGGTATCTTGTTGAAGTCATATATCACACATGTGGATGAGTTAAGGAAAATTGGTCATATGGGTTTGTTCACCTCTATGTCAAGAACATATGCATCAATTTTTATCTCATACAACAAAGTGCATCAAAATTTATAGAGATCCAAAGTTGGCCTCTCAACCAAATTTTGTTATTTTTCCATAGCCAATTTTATTGGGTCCAAATAAAGCTGAATGAACATATTAGTGCAATCATATCTCGCACATGCATAAATTTCAAAATAAATGGTGAAATGGGTTTTTTCATATTCATTCCAAGATCATATTCACCAATTTTCATCTCATGTGATGAAGCACAAAAGGATATACAAATGTCAAAAGTTTCCCTCCAAAACAATTTTTACTATGTTCTGGGTCCAAACATAGCTGAGTGAGCATGTTGGTGGTGTTATATCTCATCAGTATTACAATTTCAAAAGAAATGGTCAAATGGGTTTTTTCATATCCATACCAAGAATATATGTGTTATGTTTTACCTCATAAAAAAAATCACACCAAAAGATATGAGGACCCAAAGTTGGCCTTTCAAGAAAATTTTGTTATTTTTCCATACTTGGCCAATTTTGTAGGGTCCAAATTGAGCCAAGTAGACATCTTGAAGGTGTTATATCTCACAGGTGCTATAATTTTAAGAAAAATGGTCAAATGGGCTTTTTAATCTTCATACCAAGATCATACGCACCAAGTTGTAGCTCACACAATAAAGTGAAATGAAATATATGCATGTTTGAAGTTATATCTACAAACTAAAATGACCAAATTTCCATACTTAGCCATTTTTGACCCTGACAAGCACAAGGAAGTCATGCAAAATCACATGGAATAGTCAACTTCTACATTTTATAAGTTTTCTTAGAAAGCTCTTGGGACCAATGTATTTAGTGGGTTTGTTCCTTTCAGGTGCCTCTGTGACCTTTGAACTTCAAGATATAAAATTGCAAAGTTGGCCAAAAATAGAAGACGTTCTCATTGACGTCAAATTTGAGCCCAAGAAAAAATAAATGTGAGATTAAATTTTATGGTTTGTGGGATGCCAAATATGTTTTCTCAAACATCAAATTATGTTTGCACAAACATCATTTTTGAGCTCTGAGAACTAACTGATGGCTTTTAAATGGAGGGTCCCAATAATTTAGTGGTAAGACTATGTAACCTGTAAGATTTTTATTAATGCAATAGCCAAATGAGAACCAATGTTTTAATTAGTTTTCAATAAATAATTAATATATATCCAAGTTGAAGTAGGTAAAAAAATAACAACTCAATACAGGTACATCATAGCTCTACCAAAATAAAAAATATGAGGATTTTGTCTTCATAAGAAGGCCAAGTGGAAGGGTTATTTAAGGATTTTATTAGGTTTTAAAAAAGAAGGGGGAGTTATCAGAACCAAATGACTTTGTAAACTAGGAAAAATTAATATAATTAAAGAATTCTATAAAGATTATCCAGTATTTACTTGTAGGAAGTGTTATATGGTTTTTCTCTTAGTTGTCTAATTTCATTTTCAGATTTGAATGGTTCCTATGAATTATAGATGTGTATCTTGGATGAAAAGATACTAATTTATGCCACTGCTAGATTAGTTAAAAATTCTTAGGCTTATTTCATTTCCCACACTTCTTTTGCATTTGGGCTAATGTTGTTTGCTTGTAGGAGTGAATATTTAAAGTGAGTTTGGTCCCTATTTGCATCATTTCATACCTTCCTTTGAAGTTTGCCTGATATATTTATGATTTGGGCTTAAGCTACTTCATTTCATACATTGGTTGAATGCATGTTTAGATGATATGTGAACTTTATCATAATGTCTGAAACAAGACCAACATCTTTCTTTCTACCCTACCCTTATTTTTGCTTCTTTTTTTTAACCTAGATCACCTTAGTTTAGCTTGTCATTATAAATATCCATCCTAAATTAATCATTAATTTAGTTCTTGATCATAATTCACTTTTATTTTCATAGTTACTACTTATTTTACATAGATCTGCTATATGGCCATAGTGGCTCCCAACCACCATTTAATATAAATATTGTGAAACGGTTACTTGTTCTACCTCTATTCCACCTATAGATAACAAGATTATTGTAACCCATAACTCATGCACTAAATTTTTTGAATTCTAAAATGAAAAGTGTTTCTTAACACTCTTGGCACCTATGGTACACATTTAGGTATCAACAAAAGGAACTTTATTGGTGCGAAAAGGAGGGCACTCAACAAATATTTATGAATTTGTAGGATCCTTGCTGGTTTTGGTGTATTTTGATCAAGGATCACTCTATTCTTTACATATTTGTGTTTATTTTAGCACAACTATATAAAGGTTGGTGATCTTCATGGTTTTAGACCAGTCTTTGGGCTTATTTAGACAAAGATTGGCATTCTTTGAATACATATTCTTAGTTTTCATAAAGATAGCTTTAGATATGTGAATCCAACCAATTTTAGGTTAGTAATAGCTATTTTGATCAAAGATTCATAAATACTTTGAAATTTTGAATCTGTTTGGACTTGAACATGTAAATATCATTCATATTAGCATATTTGGACACTTCTTTGAGCTAATGTAGTTAAATAATGCTTCCCTTTATTGTTCTTTATATTAATCTTTGAAAAATTTGCTTAATATGCAAATCTAGTCATTATTCTTTGTAAAGATTGATTTGACACATCATATTTCAAACATGATTCAAAGTCCTTAAGATAGATTGGTCAAAGTGAGATCAAGGTAAGAAAAAATCCTTAGGCTCCCAATCTATTTCATTAGTTTAGAATACTCATGTATTCAAGGTATGGCTTGGATATGTGGTTATTTGATCAACATACCAAGTATCTTGCATGATCTTCCTCAAAATCCTGAAATATATCTACCCACTTTTAGTCTTAGTGCTGTCACATTTGAATAACATGTTATAAGTTTCAAAACTACATTAAGATTATTAAATGTGATTCATGAATATGTATCATGTAGACTATTTACTTTTACTTTCAAATATGTTGCATATGAATGGTTTATCAATCTGCTTGAAGACTATATTACTAGTTGGGATGATTTTAACAATATTTTTATTGATCAATTTGGTAAAAACATTAGTCCCTATGTCATGTATCATCTATTCACCCTAATTAAAAGAGATGCTAATCAAACCATCAGAGCCTTCAACACTAGGTTCCAAAAGAGGTCCAATAGAACCATATCCCCTTATAGACCCAATGAGGCTTTAGCCTTAGAAAATTATAAGTATGTGGATCCCATGACCTTCATTTTACTAAAATGATCTCTCCCAATTATAAAAACATTTGCCTAGGCCTACTTTGATTTTTTAACCATTAATGACCAAATTCAACCTCAAGGACAAATGACATATTCCATACTTAACACCAATTAAAATATATATGTCCTAAATCAACCTCCACTATAGAACCAATTACCATTGAGTTATCCATATCCTAGCCAGAGCGTAGGGTTCCTAAATAGCACTGTTAATTGAATCCATCCATAAAATCATAGAACTATGATACCCATAGCTAGTAGTAATAATCCAACTTGTGAGCCTGTTAATAATGAAGAGAACTCTAGTATAAATTTCTCTTCTCAAGGGTTTAATAGACCTCTAGGTAGGTTTCATGATGAGTCATATCAAGACATATAGATGAATTTTTATGATGTAGATTTGGATGATCATTGAAATGTTTTGAAACATTTCAATATGGAAGAGACACATATGGATTTATGCCTAACTGAGGCAATATTGTAGGTACATCTGAATCTTCAAATACATCTCAATATTTCATGGTGTAAACCTTTGGTTCTATATTTGAATATGCGGATGAAGATGGAGATGAGCCACTTGAAGAATTTGCATCTGAGATGACTTATATTCCTAAAGACATGAAAAAGATTTCAATTAAATACCAGTAAAACATCATCATTGAAAAACTTGTAGATGATGAAGAAGAGTTTTTAGAGGTTTCCCAAGTATTTGTGATGGTGGATATAGATCAAGTACAAGATAATACTTCTTTAGAGGGTAGGTAGGAAGATAACCCAAATAGATTCATTGCTGAAATGGAGAATAATCTTGAAAAAGATGATCATTGGCAGTAGTCATACCATGATTTCTTGAATAAAATCAAGGATCTTGAGATGGTAGATTGATGGGATAGAACAACATATTGATGTTCCATCTAAGGATTACACCAATGGTCTATAAATTCAAGAAGACTATACCATTTGGGAAACCCTAGGACAAGATGAGTTAGAACTTGGTTGGATAGAAGAGATGCCTTTCATCATCAAAGATGAAGATGAAATAAGCATAACAAATCAAGAATTCTCATATGACTTTTTGAAAAGATAAAGGTATGGGACCAACATGTTTTTTATGGCAAGATTATAAATGAACATCATTTCGCTGATCATGATGAAGAAACCTTTTGGGATAAATTGGAAGATTTTTGTGCAAAGATTGGTAGTCTACTTCCATCTCAAAAAGAACCTAATGAAGATATCAGTCTAGAGATATAAGCTGAGTTACCATTATTGAGTGAAGATGATCTAAGCTAATACTTATTTATGGATGAAGTAGAACTAGTACTCCTACTGTAAAGTATAATAATTTAGGAGGAAAATGATTGGAATGTAGAATTATATTTTTGATCCATGTATTAAATAATGAATATAAGAGCCCAAGACACACCATACATAAGACCAAGGCATATAAACACCCATATTTATAGGAAGATGCCGTTAGAAAACACTCAAGTTTCAAGGTTCTATAGTAGAATAAATAATTTTTCATTTGATCCTAGAGGTAAGTATTTTACGAAGTTAGTATATTTCTTAGATTAGTTTCTTTCATATTCTTTATTTCTTATTTTTTCCTTCATGTCCCTTGTTTGTATATAATGCTTGTATATATTTTTGGGCCTTTTTGGCTTTGTTCCTTGCTTCTAAATAAGTCATTTTGGACAACCCTTAGCTCAATTTTCATCTAACTACTCAAGAGCTTCACAATTTATAAGTGGAGATATGACTTCTCAACATTGGTTGATCATGGATTACTGAAATATGAGCTTGATGTTATAGTTTAAAGAAGCTAGCAAAGACTGATGGATAAGTTAATTGTTCCTTGAGATTTTAAACCTTGTTCTAATCTAAGCTTGGTTTTAAGAAAGATTTCACATGTAGGATGAAATCTTGAACTATTAGGATATAGTCATGTTTGCACTTAAAAAACATTAATTGCTTGGGATAACATTTATATCCAAGGGTGATTGTCTAAAAATCAAACACTCAACCAAATCCCTAAACCTAGCTAACATAGTTCCCAACCTTTTCTAGAAAGCCAAAAATGATCTAAAAAATACAAAAATAAAATCTTATTACAAAATCAAAATCTTTCCAAGGAAAGGTGATTCAGTAATCTCCATCGAGGCTATGAATGCATAGCCAGTAGTGGAACAAGGTCATGAGTGAAACCAAAGGCATATGTGTTAGGTCTATGGACACTTGGCTATTAGTAAATCAGTTTCAAATCCTTCTCTAAGTAAAGCATGGTTCTTAATGAGTATTCAGACATGCTAAAAGTTAATGTTAATGATTAAAGTCATGAACTTGGAAGTTGTTCTCTAAATCATTTGATAATTAGTAAGTGGAATCAAATCACACACATAACATGACTAGGTATTGATGTTTGATCCCAATTTTTCATGTGAAATATTTTTTCTAACCATGAATTGATCTTAATAATGGTGACTGATCGAATAGAATAAGTAGCTTATTTATTTATCTAAACTAGAGTCTTTAAATTCTAACATATTTGTATGTTTCCCCCAAAAGTCACCATTTGTTGAGGTGAGCATCTCCCCTTTTTTGAAAAATGGGACCCTTATGTCAAATTGTGTAAATTTTTGCCCTAAAATTAAAAATTCACTTGATCAGAGTGTCACTATCATGTTTGCACATTATTTTTCTTTTGAAGATCATCCATTGAAATACTTTAAGTTCAATTAAAGTGTTATTTGTCAATTTATAAACACCATGGACATGTTTTAGAGATCCTATGGTGTGCCAAGAGTGCTTGGAGTAAGTATGGAAGTACATGGTATTCAATTGGTCCCTCATTGTATCCATCTAGACATTCTGATCTAATGGTGGAAAATCTAAATAGGTAGTTTGTTGAAGTCATATATCATACATGTAGATGAGTCAAGGAAAATTGGTCATATGGGTTTGTTCACCTTTGTGCCAAGAATATATGAGCCAAATTTAATCTCATCTATCAAAGTGTATCAAAAGTTATGAAGATCTAAAGTTGGCCTCTCAACTAAATTCTACTATTTTCCATACTTAGCCAATTTTACAAGGTCCAAATAAAGTCGAGTGAGCATATTGGTGTAGTCATATCTCACACATGTGAATTTTTTTTCATCTCCATACCAAGATCATATACACCAATTTATAATATAATGCATGTGATGAATCGCAAAAGAATGTGCAATGTTACCCTCTAAAGCATTTTTGACTATGTTTTTTGAGTCCAAAAAAGCTAAGAGAGCATGTTGGCAGTGTTATATCTCACAAGTGCTAAAGTTTTAGGAGAAATGGTCAAATGGGGTTTTTCATCTTCATACCAAAAATATATTATCCAAGTTTTAGCTCATGTGACAAATTTATCCAAAATATATGAGGACCCAAAGTTGGCCTTTCAAGAAAATTCTACTATTTTTCCATAGCCAATTTTATAGGGTCCAAATTGAGCTATGTAGATATCTTGAAGGTGATATATCTTGAAAGTGATATATTTTAGGAGAAATAGTCAAATAGGTTTTTCATCTTTATACCAAGATCATATACACCAGGCTACATCTCACAAGATGAAGTGAGATGGAAGATATGCATATTCAAAGTTGGCTCCATAGACTAAAATGACCAAATTTCTATACTTAGTCATTTTTACCCCTGATAGGCATGAGGCCATCATGCAAAATCATGTGGACCAGTCAACTCTTACATTTTATAAGTCTACCTAGAATTCTCTTAGGACCAACATATTTAATGGGTTTGTTCCTTTCATTATCAAGTCCATTTCCTGTAATTTTGGTGCCTCCATGACCTTTGAGTTTCAAGATACAAAATTACAAAGTTCATCAAAAATGGAAGATGTTCATATGGACATCAAATTTGAGCCTAGGAAAAAATTCATATTAGCTTAAATTTGATGGTCTATGGGATGCGAAATACATTCTCTCAGACATTAAATGATGTTTGTGCAAAGATCATTTTTGAGCTCTGATGGCTTCTAAATAGAGGGTCCAAGTAGTTTGGTGGAAAGGCTATGTAGCCTGTAAGATTTTCATTAATTAAATAGCTAAAATAAAACCAATATTATAATTTTTTTTCAATCTATATTTAATATATGTCCAGGTTGAAGTAGGTAAAATAAAATAACTAATCAATGCAGGTACAATGTGGCTCTACTAGAATCAAAGATATGATGATTTTATCTTCATAAGGAGGCCAAGTGGAAGGGTTATTTAAGGATTTTAATAGCTTTTAATAAAAGAGGGGAGAGTTCTTAGTATCAAATAACTTTGTAAACTAGGAGTAGTTAATATAAGCAAGGAATTCTACAAAGATTGTCTAGTATTTGCTTATGAGAAGTGCTATATGGTTTCTCTCTTAGTTGTTTGGTTTTATTTTTAGATTTGAATGGTTTCTATGGATTATGGATGTGTATCTTGGATGCAGAGCTACTAATTTGTGCCACTACTAGATTAGTTGAAAGTTCTTAAGCTTATTTCCACTTTTACATTTGGGCTAATGTTGTTTGCTTGTAGGAGTGAATGTTTAAAGTGAGTCTAGTCCCTATTTTCATCATTTCATACCTTACTTCGAATCTTACTTAATGTATGTTTTGATTTGGGCTTAACCTGCTTCATTTCATACATTGGTTGAATGCATGTTCAGATGATATATGAACTTTGTCATAATGTCTAAAATAGACCAACCACATCTTTCTTTTTGACCTGCCCTTATTTTTGCTTATTTTAAACCTAAATCACCTTATTTTATCTTTTCATTGTAAATATCGATCCTAAATTAATTCTTAATTTAGTTTTTGATCATAATTCATTATTATTTGCATAGTTGCTGCATATTCTACATAGATATACTATTTGGCCATGGTGGATCTTAACTACCACTTATTATAAAAATTATGAAACAATCAATTATTCTGCCTCTATTCCACCAATAGGTAACAAGATTACCATAACCCACAACTCATGCACTAAATTCTAAAATGAGAAGTGTTTCTTAACACTCTAGGCACATGTGGTACACATTTAAGCATCAATAGGATCTTGATCAACCAATGATTCCTTCATAGTATCAGTGTGGGAGAGATCAATCATATTATAGAGTACACTAAGAGAAGGACATCTTCTAGTGATTGATTTCTATGAAGATTGATATATCACATGTTCCTAAAAAAGACTAGAATGGAATGTCTCAAGCCTCTTATAATTACCTATAGAAGAAGTAGGGGAAAGGGAAATCGATGTGTAGTTTCAAAATGTAACTATCCCTCAATCTAAATGTTGTGAAATATTTTATATTAATATGAAGTAATCATTATCACAATTTCCATTAATACCATGGTAAGTGAAAAAGTATTGTCCTTTCACCTTGATTTTTAGGAAGGGTAATCATCCTTTTATCTAATAGTGTATGCAATATATCATTTGATCTATCCATTAAGTAATAAAATTGAAGTTGTTATCTCTTAGTTTAGGTATAAGTTTTAATTGTAGTAGGTATTCTGTATGTAGATTCCTTTCCTCAATGTAAAACTTTCATTGCTCATTCTATAGTATGTATTGCTAGTTTAGGAGATGTTTGAGGTGGATCATGAACTTTATTTTTTTTATGAATTATTTATAACATATTTTCCTTTAGGTGAAGTAGTGGGTGATTTAGTATTGGTATTTGTTAAGGTACATGCATATTTATACAATCCAAATATAAAGTATTTAAATAAGTAAAGGGCATATGAAATGATTTTACTTGAAGTGGACAAAGAAGACCCATACTAAATATGAAATGCAATTCTAAATCCAAGGGGGTATAGTTCAAGGAATATAATATATCCTTAAATATAATAACATATTCTTGAATAGATTCATCTTCATTTTGAGTTAAGGCTTTAAAATGGTCTAGTGGTAGCTTTGGTAACTTATGCTTATGTAAATTGATAAGATTACATCTTCAAGTTTTTTTAAAGGTTGGTAAAGAACCATTTGGAAGGATATAGAATGAATATATAGATTCTAAAGCTAAGATTTTATGTAAATATTTTAATAATAAACATCCATAATTGGCTCAATGGTCAAAGGAGTTTATATATTGTTTCAAATGATTAGCAGGATCTTCTTGACCATTGGAGGAATAAAACATAGGCATGAACAAATTATAAGGATGAGGATGATTAATGACCTCTTATGTAAGGGTTTGGTCCTCTAGGATATTATCATTAAGGGCAACCTCATGAGAGGACACTTTCAACTTAAGAATATTCATTTAAATTTCAAGGTCTCTTATAGTAGTCAACATAGATAGGATGCTACTAGGAGGAATTGGTAAAGATGTTGAATAGTTGCATATAGGTTGTAATTTACCATCCACATAAAACATAGGAATAATAAGCTCTTTACTACCATCCTTGTATTATAACTTAGTATCATCACATGATTTTGAAACATTAGGTAAAGGAACATCAATTTTACATGATGAGGAAAGTGAGGTCATGATGTCATTTTGGATGTCACAAAGGTTGATACTACTATTAAATAAAAAGGATAGACTGATTGAACTTTCATTACATGCAAGAGGATCAAAAGATGTACTTTAATAAGTTTAATCTATAATTGGAACTTGATTTTGAGTATAAAAGGTTAAAGAGGGAGAAATAAGAATATTCTCTAGTTTACTTGAATCATCACCATAGGATGGAAAATTTAAAGTTTAACTTTCATTTTTAAATTCAATACAAGAAGGGATAGAAGATGCAATATCAATTTCAAGTTTTGATACATGATTGTCATGTCAGATAAAAAAATAGCATGACTAACATTTGCATCTTAAATTTCATTATTTCTACTTGACTTAAGAAACGCTTTCATTAGGAAACATTTGGTAATTATGCTTTGATGTTTATCTTGAATTGAAATAAGGGTGGAAGCACATGCATATACACTATTTTGAGTAGTGTTATCATTTTCATCTTTCCAACCTAAAAGAATAGGAGGAGAAGTAGTACATGCATTTGCATCATTTAGATATAGAGATAGAGAAGTAATTTCAATATTTTTATCTCCATGAAGTAAAGAAGTAATGGAATATTCAATTTGAATAATATTTTCAAGATTTTTAAAATAAGGGAAACATTCATTCTTTGTAATAAGCTCATCATTGACTAAAGAAGATGAAGATTCAATTATTGATTTATATTTTAAATGGTCAAGTATCTCATTGTTAGAATTAGAAACATGTAATGTAGGAGAGAAATGAAAACTAGTTTCTTCACCTTACTCTTCAAAATATGTGAAACTAAAATCATAATAATATGGGAACAAGGATTTATGCCCTAAATGTCACCATATTCATCAATATTTTCATTTTCATTAATGTTTTTTTCATTTTTGTAATTATAATAAGTTTCTACAAAGTAAAACTATTTATTACAATTTTTCTTAGCCATAGGATCCTCATTAAAAATATATTAACCATCAAGAAGATTAAACAAAATATCAAAAAGATGATATTTTTTAGGGTTATCATTAAAAACATTCATGGTGAGGGCTATAAGTCTGGACATGCCACATAAAAAAAAGAATAGAAAGCCTAGGGAAAAATATAAAGAATCATTCTTTAAGATATGCCCATCAAAATAAATTTAGATCTTAAAAACAAAATATATAAATCTAAAAATATACTTATTTGGAAAGAGAAACCCTTTTGTAATTTAGGGCTTGCTTCAAATACAAGGGCCATGTTCACCATAATTTTTAATGTGAAATGGTTCTATTATATAAACACACTATATAAATAAAATGTTTGAATGTAACAAATTAATGTTCATATTTGAGAAATATATATATAAATTTATTAGAAATTAACCTATTTTAGCATGTGTAATAAATACAAAAAATACTATGCAACCAAGGGGTAAAGAGAGGATACCTTATTTAATGTTCTTTATTGAACTGTAATAGTGACTTAGATTAATCTTAGACCAATGAAGAATCTCTATGTTCCATTCATTATGTGTCCTAATTTTTTTCCTCTTGTACACTACCATCACCATAGGACATTACCATCGACATAGGTGTCCAACCATAAATATTTATTGTAACTGATCCAAACTTTTCATGAAGCTAAAATGTCACATGCAGACTTATTTTTTTCTTCTAAACATATATAATTATGTGTGAAATGTATTCAATAAGTAAATACCTAGCTCTTTTTTCCTTTGACCATATATAACTTGGTAAAATGGGGTTAACACAAGATTCAATATAACCCTAGCAACTTGGTTATTGATAAGTGTTTCCTACATATCCATATACTCCAAAGAGGGCCTCATACTTTCATGTAGTACTCCCTCCTAGGTATATGCATGTAATGGTGATTGTAAAACTTGATGTTATTTATCCTATTATAACCCTTGTTATAAACAATACTAATATAAATTAAATTTTGAATAATTTAGACTTAATTTTTTAGTAGTTTTGTATATAATGGAAGTTAATATATTTTGAATAAGATAAAGTATGTTATAATTGAGAAGATTTCTTGTTGAAATAAACTATACCATGGCTTTATATATATAGGGAACCCTTTTGATTTTGAATTAGAACCTAGTAGTGTGCAAAAATATGACAATAGAATATACATACAAGGCCTAATAAAATGTCTTAAGATGAAAAGTATATAAAAATGACTAAAATATAAGACTAGACACTATTGCTTACTTTGGACACTACCATTGACACTAGTTGATTTAACTATTTAGGTAATCAATGTAAAACCCAAAGTAGATAAAAGAGATAATTAATAAATCAGGGAATAAAATACTATAATATCAATAGCCATTAATTTGTATAATAATTGATTTTTTTAGCCTATAATAGTAAGGAATTGAAAAGGGTATACTTAGCTGGAAAATATGATTGAAATAGACAAGTGGAAAGATGAAAAGTGATGTAGAAGTAGGGTAGAGTATCCTAAACCAAAACTAGGAGTCAGAAACCTCTTCATAGAATAGTGTGTACCTCTTTTCCAATAGTGCATTATGTTATTAACCATGTGTAGATGAAATAGTGAAAGTTAGGGAAGACTTTTGCTTTGCTCTGAGAAGCCTGTACCTATGTGACTGAGACATGGATCATCATTTGTACTTTATTTTGAATGATTTCAATATGGAACCCTAAGCCTCCATGATTTCTATGGTTTTTTATGAGCATAAGTGTAAGAATATTAGAGTTAGTAGGGTAGGCTGGATGTGACCTCAACATCCCATGTGCTGAGCATTGCCTACATACCAACACTTGGAAAGGGGATCAAGCCCAATGTAGTTATCCTAATATAAGTGTTAGTGTAAGTGAGATTGATGCTAGCATGCCTAAGTATCAATTCCAATTTGAATGCTTTGAGTGTGAATTGAAACTATATATATGAGTAAAATTAAGCTATAGGCTATTATAGATGGATGTATGAAGAAATAAGGGTAAATAGGGATCAATGACCTTAATTTGCACAATTATTTTTGAGCTTGTTTGTGATAATTGCCATCTAACTGATAAATGGATGAGAGTAGTCTTTATATAGTGTTATAATACTGGTCGAGACATGAAATAATTCTAGGCTAACCGTAAGGTGATCTAGGGAGTGAAAATATATCTATAGGGGAAAAATAAGCTAAGGGTCAATAGAGTTTCTCCTTTTGACAATAACATACTATACTATAGATTAAAGGGACCACGTTATTGTCTAGGTGGTTGACACATGTGAAAAATGATCTTAGGTCCCTAGGTGATGGATTAATGTGTCTTTTCATATATGGGTATGGGCTAAATGCACATATAAGTTAGAAAAAGATTAAAAGATGACCTAAGATAGGTCTAGGACTAAGCTAAGGATAGGGTGGCATTAAGTGACACTCATTACACTAAATGACATTTTAGATGACTAAATTTCCCCCCCTTTATTATATAAATGTAGCAAAGAAAAAATGAATAGGATAAAGGAAAGAGAAATGTACTAAGACTTACCTAAGATGTAAATCCTGTGAATATAGGTCTAAGTCTGTGAACTATGCTCTATTAGGTGTCCTAAAAATAAAATACATATGAATCAATCCTTAATAAATATCCAAATCAAAGACAAAACTAAGTAAAGAGATGTGAGAGAGAGGAAATGAATGAATACATCTCACTAGGTATGTGAAATAGTGAAAAAACATGGTGACATCTTGTGTGTGCATGTAGATGGTGATCAAATGGTGAATATCTTGGACTAGATTGATGGTTTTCCTAATACCCAAATGTGTGTGGCTCAAGAACTCAATCTAACCTTAACCCCATCATTTCCCACCTTTGTTTTATGGATCATAATCTATGAATAAGTTGGACTGGACTGATGAATCATCCAACCCTCTCATGTAGGTGGCTCAAGAACTCAAGTAGGCTATGACTCCATCATTTCCTACCCATGTGTAGTAGATTCATCTAAAAATGAAACTATGTGATGTAATTAAAACTATGTAGGATGGCTCTAGGCCACATGGAAACTATGAAATGTAAAACATATTTGGGCCACTCACAAATGTAAAATGACTCTAGGCCACTAGGGAATGCCAACTAATAAAAATAAAATAAGGCATCAATCTAGTGTAATCTTGGTGAAAAACTAGTGCATATGGTGTTTAGAGTATACAACATGGAGAATGGCATGGAGTTGTCATTACATCTAAGAGAACTAGTGAAAAATTGAGCATATGGAAATAATTTTTTTGCACACATGCCCCTAATTCTAATATCTATACTTATGGATTCTAGACTAAGTTATAGTAATGTGTGTTTATGCATATCTAAAACTGAAGTGAGAGTGATCATGTCATACATGATGCTCCCAATGTAATCGAACCCATGTAATTATGTGTAAAAATTGAGTATATAATGAGAGAACTGATGATATGTGACTGAAACTATGCAAATTTTTATTGTAACTAATGTACCTTTCTGATAATTCTAGAATTTTATGTTTTTGAGGCTATTGGTCAATATTATAGTGGGTAGACTATAACGTACTGTGATTCTAGAAAATATCTATGTTATTGTCCAAAAGTGAGAAACTGAGATTGATCTATGCGACTATGTTTTGAGTGCACTAGGATGGCTTGATTGTTGTGACAAACCACTTTGAATGCACCCTTTTTTTAGGTTAGTTTTTAAACCTATGAAATAATTGTCCTCAAAATAAAATTTATGTGTCATGTGTGTTATACTAAAAATATATGATATCTACATGATAAACAAATATAATTTATACACATGACATTGGAATGTAAAATAGATTAAGCATAAGTTGGTAATGTGTGATTTATGTTAGATCTAGTATTCAAAATGTTGTCAAGATAGATATAACAATGTAAGCATGTATATGAACAAAAAATATGAATATAATCTAAGTAAACTACTTAGGGGAGGGTGGGGAATTATGTCAATCAATACACTGAAGGAGGAAGGGGAGATGCATGAGTTCCCCCATGGCATCACAAATTGGATGTGAAAGTAGAAATAAAGAGGCAAGTTTCATGGCCATGACACATAAATGAAATCATACATACAAACACATAATGCACACAAACTAGGATAAGTGGCCACAATATAAGGGATATGGCCACATGTCATTAAGTTTGAGAAAAGACACACATACAAGGACCTGTTCAAATGTCCACATATGTAAAGTAGATCCACATGGAAGGACATATTTAAATTCCCACATATAAAATCAAAAATCACACACAAGGACATGGGCACATGTCTAGAGCATACACATAGTGAAAGGAATTGGCTTAGAGCCATGAATCAATGACATATTCAAATTCTCTTGAGTGGATGTATAAGAAAAGATACACAATCAATATAAACTAGTAAAGATAGACATGAAAGTATGCATAATCATGTGGTACAAATATATACAAGAACAAGATATGATATGATAGTAGACTCCATATTAGAATATGAGATGTTATCTTTCATGGATGGTTTCACTAGTTATAATCAAATAAAGAGAGCTGAAGAGGATCAAGAAAAAAATTCTTTTATCATACCATGGGGCAAATTTTTTTAAATAGTCATGCCTTTTAGATTAAATAACATTGGAGTATCACACTAATGAATTATGACCCATATTTTTCATCAAATAATTCATAAAATAGTTTAAGATTATGTTGATGACTTATTAGCTAAATCAAAAGAGTGACAATGTCATGTAGTAGATTTACAAAATATTTTCAAAAGGTTGAGACAATACAATGTAAAACTAAATCCCAAGAAATGTGTCGTTTGTGTCACATTTAGTAAATTATTGGCTTTTTTAATATCCCAATATGGCATTAAGGTAGATCCAAATAAATTCAAAGATATAATGGATACGTCTCCTATAAACTTAAATCAACTTTGATCTTTACATGTCAAATTTCAAGCAATACGTCTCTTTGTGGCATAGCTAGTAGATAAGACTTAGTCATTCACAAGATTAGTTAAGAAATATAAAAAAATTAAATGTGATATTTCATGACAAGAAAACTTTAATGCACTAAAAAAAAACTTGTTGAATCCTCTTGTCTTGGTACCACCCATACCAGATAGGCCACTTATACTTTACATTTTTATGACTAATCATGTACTCAATGCACTCTTGGCACAACATTCCCAACAAAATAAAGAATGAGCTATTTACTACATTAGTGACACACTTGTTAATTATGAACAAAATTATTCTTTAATGAAAAAAATATGTTTGGCACTCGTTTTTGCTACATAAAAACTCCAACACTATATGATCAATAATGAGACACAAGTTATTACAAAAATGGATCCTTTAAAATTTATTATGTCAAAAAATCACCTCTATAGCCATATATCCAAATGGGTAATGTTACTCATAGATTTAGATCTAAAAATATTTTTACAAAAATTGATGAAGGAACAAATAATTGTAGAAAAATTGGAAGCAACACTACTCTTAGATACCGATCTTATTAATGATAAATTTTGAGATGATTTTATAGCTTAAAATAGTAATTAAGACACATGGAATATGTTATTTTATTTTTATATATGTGCATTAGGTGCTAGATCCATAATTATATTTATCACTCCACTTGGGTGAACAATGCCATGTACATATCAATTAAGTTTCTCATGCAGAGATAATATCATAGAATATGAGGCACTTATTCTTGGCCTCTATGTAGCTCAGGATATTCAATTAAAATATATTAAGGTCCGTGGGGATTCAAAATTGGTTGTTAATCAATTCACATGTCTACCAAACCAAGGAAGAATTCTTATTTCCATATAAGAATTTGGTTCAATGTCTACATGCTCAATTCAAATACTTCTATATTGAAAATATTCCTTGAAAATAAAATTATCACATCAATGCAATGACAAATGTGGAATCATTGATCACTATTGACTTCAATGATGAAAAATATATATTCAATATTAAATTATTATATTCATCATCATTATCCCATGCTAATCTTATATCTCTATCATTTTTAGCCACCATGTGTAGTACAAAATCCTCATAATGGTTTTATGATAATAACAATTTTATACACAAATCTATCACACCAAATACTTTCACTAGGAATGATAAACATAAATTACATAGACATTCCCTCTTTTACATCATCATTGGTAGGGATTTATTTAAGCAATATTTTTATGGACACTTACTCTGATGTTTGGCATCTGATGAAGTTAAGTTTGAGATCAACCAAGTACATGATAGTGAATGCGATGGCCATTTTAATAGAAAAGCAATGTCATACAAATTACTTTGGCAAGATTATTATTTTCCCACCATGTAACCAACATTTCAAAAATATGCTAAATTATGTGATAAATGTCAATGACATAACAATCTACACCATGTTCCTTCGTAGCAATTACAAACTATTGTATCCCCATGGCCATTCATGCTATGGGGCTTTGATATAATATCTAAAATAAACCTAGAATTAGTGTTATAGTTACATAATACTTTACTAAGTGGGTGGAATCCATCCCATTACAATCCAAAATGGATAAGATATATGCCACTTTCTCATGATGAACACCATTTCCCATTTTAGCATACCAACAAACATCATTACATATAATGAAACCTCATTTAAAAATAAAATAATGAATAAATTTTGTGCTAAATATAAGATCTAACACATGTTTTCCAATCCATATCACCTATAGGGTAATGGCCAAGAAGAAGCTATAAACAAATAATTAATATTATCTTGATAAAAAAATATTACCAAATTTAGTGATGATTGTCATAATCATCTCAATAATGCATTATGGGCTTACTAAAATAAAATTTACACACCAACAATAGCTAATCCTTATACACTAGTGTATCTAACTAAATCAATTATCCCGTTGGAATTAAAAATCCCATCCTTATGAGTATCCATCAAATAGCTTATCACAGACAACCAATATAGATTAAAATGTCTTCATGACTTAGAATAGTTGGATCACACATGCATCCAAGATGTAGAGCACCTCAGAGCATGCCAAAAAAAAATATAGTGAGAATACAATATCCATGTTCATATCCAAGAATTAGAAGTTAGTGATCTCATTTTAAAAGAGAACCTCATAAATGTCAATGCCAAATAAGAGACAAAATTAAAGTTCAAATCAAATTGGCTTGGCCCATACTTAATTTTATAAAATCTTATCCCTAAAGTATACCATATAGCTTCACTTAATGGTAAGGGAGTGAATAATACAATAAAAATCATGCATCTATGGAGATTATATATCTAAATAACTCATAGTTTACTAATACATAGTTTCATTATTTTTGTTTAGTTGTACATAGTTTGTTTTATATTTCTCCTTGTACATAGTTTCATTTTCATGTTGCTTATACATTGATTATACTTAGAAAACACAAAAATAATATAATTTTCAAAAATATAAAAACATTAAAATATTTCTCATAAAATAAAAATATCAGATTTTGTGCATTTCCATGTTTACATTCCTTTATTCACTAGGTATTACATTTGTTATCTATGTTAGTGTAGTCAGTTTTATCAGACATACATGCTTCACATGTTCCCTTCAAGTGTTCATATATTATTATAGGACCTAGATCCTCCACTCAGATCCATATTTTATACTATTCACCCATTGGGGGCACATACACATATACATAGATTCAACATTGATATATCATCCCATTAGATGAATCATACACACAAATTCCAGTTTTCTAGGTTATATATTTTTTATACTCCATATCAAAGATTTATCATTGATTATATATTGATATTGGTCATCCTATACTACACTAATTTTGTGCTGACTACTAATACTACTATGGACTCAATATATGTACATCTTTTTTCTTATATGGATTTGTACCACATGATTATGCATACTTTCATTTCTAACTTTACTAGTTTATATTTGATTATGTCTCTTTACTTCTATATCTACTAGAGGGATTTTGTATATGCCATTATTCTATGACTTTAATCCAATTCCCTTCATTGTGTGTATGATTTGGACATGTGACCATGTATTTGTGTGTGCTTTTTGATTGTGTATACATATATTTGATCATGTCCTTCTATGTGGCTCTAAGCCAACCTTGTCCCATGCATATATGGAAATTTAAACATGCCCTTGTATGTATTTTTTTCTTAGACTTAGTGACATGTGCCCATGTCCCTTGTATTTTGGCCCCTTGGCCTAATTTTTTGCCTCATGTGTTTATATGCATGATTTCATGTATGTGTCATGGCCATCACACGTGTCTCTTGCTTGTTAATTTCACATCTAGTTTGTGATGCCATGAGAGACCTCATGTATCTCCCCTTCCTCCTTGGGTGACTTGATGGACATCATGCTCCATCCCCATAAGTATATTAATTATATTATATTTATATTTCTTATTCATATACATACATTGTTATATCTATCTTGACAACTTTGTGAATGCTAGATCTAACATACATCATACATTTCCAACTTATGCTCAATCTCTTTTACATTTTGATGTCATATATACACATTATATTGGTTTATCACATATATATCATATATTTTTAGCCTAACACATGTTACATCCTAATTCCTTGCCAAACAAACTTGTTGGATTATACATGGATATCCATAGCTGTCAAATTTGAATTTGGTTATTTTTAGCTAAGTTGTGAGATATATGCTATTATGAGATAGTAGGATATTGCTTAGGTTACATGATCACACTACTGTGAGTTAGATATAAGTATATGTTACTTTATAATCATGTTGATTTGTCATTTCAACTATATTTTATGATTAATATATATCATGACTATTATGGTCTAACTACTTGCCTTATTATGATTTTGACATAGGAAAATCCATCCCTCAAAGTGTGATGGAGGTAGAGCATCATCACAGAGGGTGACATATATTGAGATGTCAGAGGACATCAGATAAACCAACTGGTACCCTACACATACCACCTTAGTTAGCACACATAGAACATATAATAATTGGTTAACATAGTGTGTGTGATGTTGCTCGTAATAGATAGTTGTATGCTCATGATTTGTTAGTGTTAACATGTTTTTAATAATTGATGCATTTAGATAATTGATTTAACATGTTAGTTGTGTGTATGTCATGATATTGTGTTCTATACCAATAATGATGTTAGTAACATAAATATATAAGAGTTAGCATAGTGATAACATGGTACTCATATTGATGATGGGTTTGGTTTATATACATATATATAAAATACCTTTGTATTATTCTTATCATATTTAGGTTATTATTATTAATTAGTTGTATTAAATAATTACTTATTATTAAATTGTTTAAAAATATTAAAATAGCACATAAAGCATATTAAAGCAAAAATGAATTCATTTATTATCAAAGTTAAATAAATCTTTAAATAAAGAAAATCATATTAAAAATAGAAAAAGGAATAAAAAATAAATATGGAGAAAGAAATAAAAAAAGGTGAAAAATCTTTTAAAATTATGCTTTAAGAAAAAGGAGATGAACCTTTTAAGAGCAGGCTATACCCTTATTATGGAGGATATTTAGAAAAATAAAAAAATGGAATATATATGTAACTAGGCAAGAGATTAAATAGAGGAGGAATGTGGCAAAGAGAATGAAGGGAGGAGTTTGATAGATCATACCATTTCAACATTGGATAGATTTCTAAGTAGGTGAAGTTATTAGAACTTCATGTGTAAATTTTCAATTTCTATGTAAACTAAGAGGTTTTATTTGTTTGTGTATAAATATATTCAATAATATGACCTGTATGTATTTGATTCCCAAAATTAGGAGAATATATATACAATTATCAATTATGTATTATATACAAATAAATAATATAATACAAATAGCACGATCTATACATATGTATGTATGTAGCGATCTGTATATACATATATATGTGGAATTATATGTTGTATTATGTGTGTAGTGATTTGAATATACATATATATGTTTTATTATATGTATTCAATACCCAAACCAACCTATTGAATTTAAATGTTAGGAGATGAAATATAACAAACTATTTGTATATGAGCAGTAAAGAATATATATTTGTTGAGTTGTAACTATTATTATAATAAAATTCATGCAATGATTTATAGCTTATATTCTTGCTTAATGAACTAGTATAATAGTGGTCTAGTATGAATAGACACTGATTAGTATTCAGTGAACCAAAATTATAATGGAGTGATTTGGATGATTTAGTATACTTTGACCATATTAAGCAATTTATGTATTTATAGTTGGAAATAAATTCCCATTTTACAATGATTAGTGTACTTGGATATGGAAATTTAAAGTGCATGGGGATTGAATTTTTACATCAATATATTTATATTATAATGAATTGTATAGTGTGCAAATAATGATATATATATACATACATATATATATATATATATATATATATATATATATATGAAATTAAGTGAGTATGTTGTTTGATTCAAGTAATATACTCAACGCTATGGTATAGGGATGTATAATGATATGATATATATATATATATATATATATATATATATATAATATATATATATATATATATATATATATATATATATATATATATATATATATATATATATATATATATATATATATATATATATATATATATATATATATATGAAATTAAGTGAGTATGTGGTTTGATTCAAGTAATATACTCAACTCTATGGTATAGGGATGTATAATGATATGATATAGTAATGATATATATATATATATATATATATATATATATATGAAATTAAGTGAGTATGTGGTTTGATTCAAGTAATATACTCAACGTTGTGGTATAGGGATGTATAATGATATGATATAGTGATATATATTGATTTGGCATATATTCAGTCATATCACACACCCATTTCTTAGAAATAAGGTGATAACTTGGTATGCATAGTTATCAATAATTTATGAGGTTGTCATACACCCTACTAGTTTAAAATAATTTATGAGTTGCTTTAATCAATAATTGATTAACTATATAATTAATTATTTATATACTCTATTCTATTATGATTGTTTATGTTCATTATAATACCATTTGTGGTATCACAAAGAAGTTTATGACTCGTATATTATCAGATCTTACATATATATATATATATATATATATATATATATATATATATATATATATATATATATATATATATATATATATATATGATTCTATGGATATGTTAGTTAATAGTTAACATGTTAGTTAATTTGATCATTTGGGTTGATATATATATCAATACATTATGATATATATAAAGTTTATACTAAAAATTGAGGATGCTTGTGTTATCCACATCAAATAAGGTGTGGGAACACATCTTTATATTCCATTTTTCACCTCCTAAGACTGTGTTACCTTTTGGTTTACTAGTTTATGTGGAATATTAATACAACATGTTATATAAATATAAAAGTGAACCTTAGAATGCTTTGGAGACATTTATACTTTGAATCCATGTTATAATGAAAAATAATATTTATTTTTCATCATGTTGAGTCATAATATAAGTGTCTAATGGTCTACCAAATGGAAATAGGTTGCTAAGAAGTATATGATTGTAGAATGAAAAACATCTACTAGTTGGGCATATTCATGTATGGGACATCCTACAAGTTGTCTATAATAAAGAATAAATATTGAAATATATAAAATTGAACATGTTGAGTCTGATCGAAGGTGGAATGTTATCACTACAATGAATACTTATACATACCAATATACATAATCATCATCGCATGATTTGGTGCATATATGAACTCTATGAAATATATATATATATATATATATATATATATATATATGGATGATGTGTCGATTAATATATTACTGAATAGTTATTTTGGACTATACCTCTTTCATAGACCATACTATGATACTTGTAACATTGTCATTTCTCCTTTGAATATGAAAGGGGTATATTGATTATTCAAATCACAAGGAATCATTATCTAGAATTCAAGATGACTGTGATATTATTTAAGCATCATATGGATGCATTTTTGAAAATAGTCTCCTAGAAAAGTAGTAAAGTGTTGTTTTAGGTTCATATGAAGTATAACTCGGTCATGTGTTATCTATGGTGTATTAAATAATTATGTATAGTACATAAATTGAGATTGTTATTATGTGAAAGTGTATAGACATATTTAACATAGTGCATCAGGAGGTATGCCTATAAGTTATGTTTTGTAATTGTAGTATGTAGATTAAACCTAGGGTATCTAGGTGATATAATGATGTACTTACCTAATTATTATTAAGTATGTGGATCCTTTTTTAAAAATTATCATAAGTTTAACTATGTGTATTTATGAGGTTGTGAACTATGATAGTATGGGATGTCATGTAGTACTACAGTATAAATGTATACCCAAATGGTACATATTGTAATTTTATATTTAAACTCACACCTACATTTGACTGTTTAAACATGGGCATGCTAGTTATTATACAAAATAATACATTTTATGATAGTTAGTACACTTTATGTATGCATGCATACAGCCTAAAGAGTTTAATTAATGTTTTGTTGGTATGTTATTGTGTTCCATGGGAACTATGACTTGATTAGTTATATATAGTTACTTGTATAATTGCTTATGTTTCCATGATTTTAAGACAACTTGATGTGACTGTTTGGGAAAAACTAGTAGTTATGTCTTAGAATACTAGACTATGGAAATGTGAGTTATCATAAGTGTAATATGTTTGAAAACATATTGTGGTAGATGAAATCTATGGTTATGTTTATTTTACCCAGGTGGCATAGACTATAGTCATTATTTCTAGTATGGGATAGAAATTAATGTAAGATTCATTATTGCATTTGACAAAATAAATGTTTGCTTTGGTTACTCCTATATATAGCATATTATATGATGTATTTTATAAGTAGGATGTAATTTAAATGAATCTTTTGGTTGAATCTCATGGTGAAATCTATGTTTGGTATATGTGTTTAATTAAAATAAAATTTTCACGTATTTTTATGTCTAACCTAGTAGGGTTGTTACATGTGTTTTTAGAGTTATGGCTTAAACTATACAAACTAATGAGTCTATTAGAATATTCATGTTTTTCTATTCACCAATTTGAACCTAGTGAAATTAAGTATTGCATCAATATTTTGGATTTGTGGTGCCTTGGTACAGAACCATATACACCATCATTAGAGTTTTGAGACTTGATAGATCCTCATGTATGGGTTGGTGACTTTTGTAAGTATGTGACATTCCTGAATTATGTGTGGTATAGTGAATGTTCATTCTTAGAGATATTGTACCCTTTTGAGTTGTATAAGGAATTTATTTATCAAGTGTCCAAAATGGTGATGGTTATATATGAGGTGGGTAGGTGAGTACATAGCATAGTTCATGAGTTACGGATAAAAGCTTTCTACCATAGTTTGATCATCTAGATAAAACACGTTGAGAGTGACTATATCCTTTGTTGATTAACAAGTCACCTTTGTTATTGTGATTTGTGTTGTGAGTGTTTAATAAGCATGGGATGTTTGTTACTTAAATTTATGTTATTTAGTTTTTGTGTCTTTTATTCATAAATCCTAGGATTGGAAAGTTTTATAAAACCAATTTTAGATTTGGTACCACCTAGTGTGGTGGGAATTTTCTTGTAGTATAGTGTTGTTGTTTTGTTTGAAAGTTCCTATGTGCTAAGAGTTTATTTATGGTTTGTCACCCTTTATGTTATGTAGGATAGGAACATGTGTCATATCTCTTAGTTATCTTAGAAATGATTTTTTATTGTCTCATTCTCCTTGATATTATTATAAACTACTAAGAGGATTCATTTGTTCATGATGATGATTTAGTGTTCTTTGTTAAGGGAACTTGTTTTTGAAATACTGTTTGACCATTTTCCCTTAAATTTTGTGGGAGAATTTTTTCTACTTCTTATTGAGAGAGAAGTTGTAGAATTGGATGGATTGATACATCTTTGTGATTAGTATTTTATTTCTCCTAGTTATGAAAATAGTTTGTGATATCATACTTATAGATTTGGTAAATAGTTAGTGAATTAACAATATTGAGTTACATCATTTTCTTTTTTTCCTTGTGAGGGTATGTAAGAATTTTTGAGGCATTAGTTCTCAAATTTTAAGACTCTTTAGAGTCACTACTTTATCTTACTTGTGATTATATGACCATGTGGGTGGAAAACCTTTAATTATATATATTAAGATTATAAGTTGATTATAATTAGTATAATATTATACACCCTTGATTAGATTGATATTATTCTCTTTTTCTTAAAACATGTTGATTGGAAGAGATATTTTTTTATACCTTTCACTAGAAGTGAGTATGGTATATGATGTATAGAACATCTTGTCAATCTAGGCGTTGAGATTAAATTTTAATTTATTGCATTTTAACCAAGAAATCAAGGAGATATGTCTTTCTTGTTTTCTTTATAGGGTTGTAGGGATGGTGTGATCTTTGGCCTATATATGTTATGTTAATTTTAACATTATTTCCTCTTAAACTATGAATATAACAATATAGGTTAAGTTGTGAAATATGAAACTAGTTATGTTTAGCTAGCAAAAACTTAATATAATTACATATTGATTGCATGATTTTTTTGTATGTATGTTGATACATCTAAAATTATTTATCTCATATTATTGTTTTCTATGATCTGTTAGCATAGAATTGTGATCCATTGAACACTGTGTACTTATTAAAGAACATTAGGTCAGGGAGACCTAAGAGAAGAGTGGGAAATTAGGAATATGAGTTTTAAGTGATAGGAATGTATCTTACTTAGCCTTGCATTGACTTAGTTTTTATTTAGTTGGATCTAATAGACTGACTTATTGTATCCAAGATTTGATAGGCAAAACTTTTCAAATTCAATTGTATGACCATACACATGTATACTATAGATGGATATTCCATGATTTTGGTATACATTGAAAATGAAGTATTTCTAGTTTATATTCATCATGATACTTTTCAAGGGCTCCATGGAGAAGTGATAATATTGACATGTTATACTTATCAGGAGATACACAAAGTAGTAATAGTATCAACTTGTACACAATATTCTTGATAGGTTCCCTAATTATGGAATGACAAAAACACTCTAGGATAGAGAGATGTGTTAAGGGATAGAAGAATTTATGGAACTCTCCCTAGTCATTTATTTTGGCTTGTATGATGATATTATGTTCTTTTTGAAAGTTAATGAACCTTTCACTGAGTTATGTATATGGGATTCTCTTATTTGATAGTTCTGGACCTCGAGGTGGTCATGAAAAGAACATTCAAAGTAACTAATACTTGTAAACCTTGTTTGTATAAAAGGAATTATCACTGAGTAGGCTCTTGTGGGACCAATACACTAGAAATAAGGTAACTTAAAGGAACTATGGTGAGTTCTATAGGTAATATCTCCTTTATTTACTTAATTTAATATTGTATACCATGTTATTATTTTGTTAAATAATATTTTAATTCAAAAATTATGTTTGAATAAACATCATCAATGATGATGACTAACTTTAGGGGGGAAGGATGTTACATCTTGATTCCTTGCCAAGCTAACTTGTCAGATTATCCATGGATATCCATAGCTGACAAATTTGGATTTAGATATTTTAAACTAAGTTGTGAGATATATATTTTTATATGGTAGTATAATATTGCTTAGGTTACATGATCACACTATTTTGAGTTTTTTGTAAGTATATATTACTTTATTATCATCTTGATTTGTCATTTAAGCTATATTTTATGATGAATATATATCATGACTATTATGGTCTAACTATCTACCTTGTTATGAGGTTGATGCAAGAGAATCCATCCCTCAGAGTGTGATGAAGGGAGAGCAACATCAGAGAGGGTGATGTATAGCAATATGTCAAAGGATATCAGAGAAACCAACTGGTACCCTGCACATACCACCTTAATTAGCACATGTATAACATATAATAAGTGGTTAGCATTATGTGTGATGTTTATCATAATAGATAGTTGTATGTTCATTATTTTTTGGGGTTAACATGTTTTCAATAATTGATACATTTAGAAAATTTTATTAACATGTTAGTTGTATGTATGTCATGATATTGTGTTATATACTAGTAATGTTATCAATAATGTAAATCTACAAGAGTTAGCATAATGATAACATGGTGCTCATATTGATGATGGGTTTGACAAAAATATATATATTTAACTACCTCTGCATTAGTCTTATCATCTTTAAGTTTTTATTAATTAGTTTTATTAAATAATTACTTATTGTTAAATTATTTTAAAATATTAAAATAGAACATAAAGCATATTAAATCAAAAATGAAGTCATTTATTATTAAATATAAATGAATCTTTAAATAAATAAAATCATAATGAAAACATAAAAATAGAAAAAAGAATACAGATTAAATATGGAGAAAAATAAAAGAAAAAAGAGAAAAATAGGATAAATCTTTTATAAGTATGCTTTAAAAAAAGAGATGAACCTTTTAAGAGAAGGATACACCCTTCTTATGGAGGAACTTTGGAAAAAGAAAAAAAGGGAATATGTATGTAACTAGGCAAGAGATTAAAGAAAGGAGGAACAAGGTAAAGAGAATGAAGGGAGGAGTTTGATAGATCATACCATTTTAATGTTGGATAGATTTCTAGGTAGGTGAAGTTATAAGAATTTCCATGTGGAAATTTTCAATTTTTGTGTGAACTTAGAGGTTTTATTTGTCTATGTACAAAGATATTCAATACCATGACCTGCATGTATTTTATTCCCAAAATTAGGAGAGTATATATATAATTATCAATTTCATATTTTATAAAAATAAACAATATAATACAAATAACACAATCTGTACATATGTATGTGTGTAAACACACACACACACACACACACACACACACACACACACACACACACACACACACACACACACACACACACACACACACACACACACACACACACACACACACACACACACACACACACACAGAGAGAGAGAGAGAGAGTGTGTGTGTGTGTGTGTGTACATGTGTGTGTGTGTGTGTGTGTGCATGTGTGTGTGTACGTGCGTGTGCATGTGCATGTGTGTGTGTGTGCGTGTGCGTGTGTGCATGTGTACATGTGCGTGCGTGTGTGCGTGTGTGTGTGCATGTGTCCATGTGTGTGTGTGTGTGTGTGTGTGTGTGTGTGTGTGTGTGTGTGTGTGTGTGTGTGTGTGTGTGTGTGTGTGTGTGTGTGTGTGTGTGTGGGTGGGTGGTATTATGTGTGTAGTGATTTGTATATACATATATTTACTATATTATATGTATTCAATACCCAAACCAACCTATTGAATTAAAATGTTAGGAAATGAAATATAACAAACTATTTGTATATGATTTGTGTGTGTGTGTGTGTGTGTGTGTGGTATTATGTGTGTAGTGATTTGTATATACATATATATGTTATATATGTATTCAATACCCAAACCAACCTGTTGAATTCAAATGTTTGGAAATGAAATATAATAACTATTTGTATATGATCAGTAAAGAATATATATTTGTTGAACCATGACTATTGATATAATAAAATCCATGCAATGATTTATAGCGTATATTCTTGTTTAGTGAAATAGCATAATAGTGGTCTGGTATGAATAGATAATGATTAGTATTCAATGAAATAGAATTATAATGCAATTATTTGGATGATTTAGTATACTTTGACCATATTAAGCAATCGGTGTATTTATAGCTAGAAATAAATTCCCATTTTACAATGATCAGTGTACTTAGATATGTCAATATGAAGTGTATGGGGATTGAATTTATACATCAATATATTCATATTACAATGAATTATATAGTGTATGGGGATTGAATTTGTACATCAATATACTCATATTACAATGAATTATCACCATCACACACACACACACACACACACACACACACACAAATATATATATATATATATATATATATACACACAAATATATATATATATATATATATAATTTTGGACTATACCTATATCATAGACCATACTATGATACTTGTAACATTGACATTTATCTTTTGAATAGGAAAGGGGTATATTGATTATTCAAATCATAAGGAATCATTATCTGTAATTCCAGATGACTATGATATTATTTATGCATCTTATGGATGCGTGTTTGAAAATAGTCTCCTAGAAAACTAGTAAACTATTTTTTTAGGTTCATATGAAGTATAATTTGGTAATGTGTTATCTTAACTCTCTAAAAAGATATGACTGAATAATATGTTATATATTTTCAACATTGAATACTTATGTGTAGTACATAATTTGAGAGTGCTATTATGTGCAAGTGTATAGACATATTAAACATAGTGCATCAAGAGGTATGCCTATAAGTTATGTTTTTCTAAGTGTAGTATGTAGATTAAACTTAGGGTATATCTAGGTGATATAATAAAGTACTTGTCTGATTGTTATTAGGTATGTAGATCATTTAATTCTTGTTATCATAAGTTTGATTATGTGTATTTATGAGGTTGTGAACTATGATAGTATAAGTTATTATAAAGTACTATAGTATAAATATGTTCTTAGATGGTACATACTGTAATTTTTATATTTAGACTCTCACCTATATTTGACTATTTAAACATGTGCATGCTAGTTATTACTATAAATAATACATTTTATGATAGTTAGTATGAATTTATGTATGCATGCATATAACCTAGATATTTTAATGAATGTTGTGTTGGTATGTTATTTTTTTCCATGGGAACTATGACTTGATTAGTTATATATAATTACTTTTATAATTGCTTATGTTTTCATGATTTTAAGATTACTTTATATGACTGTTTGAGAAAAACTAGTAGTTATGTCTTATAATACTAGACTATGGTAATATGGGTTATCATAGGTGTAGTATGTTTGAAAACATATTATGGTAGTTGAAATCTACAGTTATGTATATTTTACCTGGGTGGTATAGATTATAGTCATTATTTATAGTATGGGAGAGAAATTAATGTAAGATTCATTCATGTGTTTGACAAAATAAATGTATACTTTGGTCACTCCTATATATAACATATTATATGATATATTTGTTAAGTAGGATGTAAATTAAATAAATCTTCTGGTTGAATTGTATTTGACTAATCTGCATTGTTGATACAAAGTAAGGAGTGAGATGGAGTTCACTAACTTACTAGTCTCACAATTATAGATGAAGATAGTCTGATCAAGTAGTGTGTATTGATAGACCAATGATCCCCCACACTAATCATTGAATAATGTATTGTAATTATCATTGAATATTGATTGAGTATATTGATAAACCAATGATCCCCCACACTAATCATTGGATCATGGATGAGTATATTGTATTGTAATTATCATTGAATATTGTCATGAAAAGTTGTAATTACTTATTATTGTACTTGAATGCAGTGGTTGTAGACTTGTTAGAGTTGTAGTAGAGTTAATGTGATTACTTTTTATATTCACATTATGATATGTACTCTCATGATATTAGAGATTAGTATTATGTGATGTTGCTATTATCAAATTGTGTATTTCTTATATTCTCATGGTGAAATCTATGTTTGGTAAATGTGTTTAATTAAAATAATTTTTCCACATATTTCTATGTCTAACTCAGTGCGGTTGTTGCATGTGTTATTAGAGTTGTGGCTCAAACTCTAGGACCTAAAGAGTCCATTAGCATTTTCATGTTTTTTTATTCACTGATGTGAACCTAGTGAAATGATGTATTATACTAATAGTCTAGATTTGTGGTGCCTTAGTGTAGAACCATATACACCATTATTGGAGTTTTGATACTTGATAGATCCTCCTATATGGGATGGTGACTTTTGTAAGTATGTGACATTCCCAAATTATGTGTGATATAGTGAATGTGCATTCTTAGGAGCTCTTGTACCCTTTTGAGTTATATAAGGAATTTACTTATCGATTTTCCTAAATGGTGATGGTTATATACAAGGTGGATAGGTGAGTACATAACATAGTTCATGAGTTATGAACAAAATATTTCTACCATAGTTTGATCACTTAGATTAAACACCTAGAGAGTGACTATATCCTTTCTTAATTATAAAGTCACATTTGTTATTTTGATTTGTGTTGTGAGTATTTATTAAAAATGGGATGCTTGTCACCTAAATTTATGTATTTTAGTTTTTGTGTCTTTTATTCATAAATCCTAGGAGTGGAAAATTTTATAAGACCAATTTTAAATTTGGTACCACCTAGTGCAATGGTAATTTTCTTATAGTATAGTGTTGTTATTTTGTTTGAAAGTTCCTATGTGTTAGGAGTTTGTTTATGGTTTGACACCCTTTATGTTACATGGGCTAGGAAGATGTGTCATCTCTCTTAGCTATCTTAGACATGAGTTTTTATTATCTCATTCTCCTTGACATTATTATAAGCTACCAAGAGGATTCATTTTTTCATGATGATGATTTAGTGTCTTTGTTATGGGAACTTATTTTTGAAATATTGTTTGACCATTTTCCCTTGAAGTTTGTGGTAGAATGTTTTCTACCTATTGTTTAGTGAGAATTTGTAGAATTTGATGGATTGATACATCTTTATGATTAGTATTTTATTTATCCTTGTTATGTAAATAGTTTGTGATATCATACTTACAAATTTGGTAAGTAGGTATTGATTTATAAAAATTGGGTTGTGGCATTTACTTCTTTTTCCTTGTGAGGGTATGTAGGAATTTTTGAGGTGTTAGTTCTCAAATTTTCACTTATGACTCTTTAGAGTCACTACTTTATCTTACTTGTGATTGTAAGATCATGTGGGTGGAAAACCTTTAATTATATATATTAAATTTTATATTAAGAATTATAAGTTGATTATAATTAGTATAATATTATACACCCTTGATTAGATTGTTATTATTCTCTTTTGCTTAAAGCATGTTGATTTTTAGAGATGTTTCTTTATAACTTTCACCAGATGTGAGTAGGGTACAGGATGTGTGGAACATCTTATCGATCTAGGGGTTGAGATAAAAATTTAATTTATTGCATTCTATCCAAGCAAGAAAGGGGATATGTCTTTTTTTTTTTCCTTTATAGGGTTTTAGGGATAGTGTGATCCTTGGATTATATATGTTATGTTAATTTTAACATTATTTCCTCTTAAACTATGGATAAAACAATATAGGTTAATTTGTGAAATATGAAACTAGTTATATTTAGGTAGAGGCAACTTAATATAATTATGTATTTATTGTATGATTTATTTTGTATGTATGTTGATACATATAAAATTATTTATCTCATGTTATTTCTTTTTATGATTTGTTAGCATAGAAATGCGATCCATTGAACATTGTGTAAGTTTTGAAGAATATTAGGTTAGGGAGACCTAAGGGAAGAGTGGTTAATTAGGAACATGAGTTCTAAGTGATAGGATGGTATCCTACTGAGCCTCACATTGACTCAGTTGTTACTGATTTGGATCTAATAGAATAACTTATTGCATCTGAGATTTGACATATAGAACTTGTCAAATTCAATCATATGGACATAAACATGTATACTATGGATAGATATTCCATGATTTTGATATAAATTCAAAATGAAGTATTTCCAATTCCTATTCATCATCATAATTATCAGGGGATCCATGGAGTAGTGATAATATTGACATGTTATACTTATCAAGAGATATGCGGAGTAGCGATAGTATTAAATTATACACATTATTCTTGATAGGTTCCCTAATTACAAAATGACAAAAGAAATCTAAGATAGAAAGATGTGTTGAGGGCTAGAAGATTCTATAGAACTCTTCCTGGTCATTTATTTTGTCTTGTATGATGATATTAC